>NCKU01002190.1:0-20293 GCA_003675995.1 Dinothrombium tinctorium
ATTTGAAAATAATTTTAATTTAAAAAAAGCGATTTTATAATGAATAAAGTTAGCACTTAACATTTCTGCATTGATTGTGGATTTTAATAATTTTTTACCGATTTGAAAGAGGTTTTCTCGATTATTTATCTAAACATGTTTAAAATTATAAAATAGCACATCTTCTATGAATTCAGAGCTCTATTCATTCAAATGAATATTTATCAAAATAGTCTCGCAAATTTCGTCATCATTTGGGCTAGTGAAGATCAAACAGCGTTCAATGAAGACTAAAGAATGACGCCAGAATAAGTCATAAAAGTATAATAATTATATTTTGAGCCTCGCTTCATCACCACCTAATGCATCGATCACCCTTACACATCTTTGTATTAGAGAGTTTTAAATCGCAAGTCATAAATGAGCTTTCTTTATATATTTATCTAAAAATTACAAATCTTTACTAAATTTTACAATGAACTCCACTTTCTGACAAAAAAAAGTTCTATAACATTGAAACAGTGAGAAATTTGTGAATTCGGAGTTCAAAACATTCAAAAAAGCATTCTATGCAGAAATCACCCTCAAATCTTGAATTAAATCGATTTTTTATTCGATTGAAAGCGTGAAATTGGTCGCTTAATTTCAAGTGAAATTATAGGATTTGCAAAAACTAATAAAATCAAGAAAAAATAGCTTTTCCAGGTATTGATTAATATTATTTCTCTGAAATGAAATGAACAAAGTTAAATTAGAATAAAACTCAGAACATTAGGTGACAAGTAGTTTTTTGGAGCATTCAAACATGCTTATTATGAATGATATTCTTAATATCAGAGAGCGAATTTTTCTGCTATTAAAAATGGGAAACATTTATGCATTTATTCTTATCAAAAAACGATTTTACAAAAATATGAAATATACAAAACACATTTTGCTGTTACGATAACATCAAATACAATTCTCTAAATTATCCGCGACAAGTCAATTTCTTTTTTCAGTTAAAATTAAATTTATCCCCAAAATTCATCAAAGAATCTAAATTCATCTTAACATCAAAGAATGTAAACAGAGCAAACTTAAATTTTGATATTTTAAATTTGATTTACTTTTAACCGGAAAACGAACGAGGTAGAAATTTGAATTTTAGATTAAAAAAATTTTGCTCGGTCACAATTTATCAATTTCCTAAAAATAGTCGTGATTTACTACTACAACTTCGTCTAAATTTTATGTATTATTGGCAAAAATACATGGTGAAACTTTTGAGATGTCCTCTGTTTTCTTTAATCACTTCTTAAAATGAAACATCAATAAACATTTAAGAAAATGCATATTTAAAAAAGTTAAATATCCGCAAAATACAGAAAAATTTATGTAGATTATTACTTCAAAAATAATTTTCTCGTTTTGAGCCATATTCACGAAGCTAATCTAATAGAAAAAATAAATAAATAAATTCACTTGATCGATCCTCTAGATTTAAATAAAAAAATGTGTTTAAAATTGAAAACACACAAATGCGGTTTCACTGTTCGTGACCATAGAACGATTAATTTTCATTTTAAAATAATTCACACGTCAATCGTCGATCTTTTGTTTGTGAAATGAATATTCAACAAACTCTTTCACTGGCAATTTCTCAAACCTGGCTTTACTGCGGGTTTCATTACCACTCATTATTTCATTATAGCAAAATATTTCTGCTGATTGATAGATGAATGACTTATATCAGTTGCAAAAAATCAAATTAGCGATTAAATTCGTTCTTTAAATATTTAAGTATTGAAATCGCGCATTTTCATACTGTCGGAGTCCGAATTTCGGTGCCGTTCTTGTTTAAGTAGCTCTTCTTCCTTCTAATTTTGATTATTTACACCTCATTGACTTAAATCGTAAACTAAACAACCTTGTTTTAATTCCTGCTAATTTTCCGTCCGGAAATTCACAGCTTTTACTTTCTAGTTTAATTAAAGAAGCAAAAATTTATTATTGCGCAAACAATTTTAAAAACTTTCCTAAACTGTTGCACTGTTTTAATCAAACTCAATTTAAAAAGTTGTGTTTTTACCATAAAAATAAAAAATTTAAAAAGTTAGAAAACAAAATTAACGTTTTAAAAATAAAGTTTTAAACAAAAATAACTTTTGGTGGCAAAATAATTTTTTATGCGAAAAAGTATTTTTCCACTCTCTAGTAATTATCAATTTCATAAGTGTCAGCTCTTGTCTCTGTTTGTTTGATTGAGATTTTATGCCTATGATTTGCTACGTTTACAATTTGGATTAAAATGCTGCGAAAATAAATGAAACTGTGCTTGCTTCATTTTGCTATATGAAACAAAAATTTAGCCAAATTCTTAGTTATTTTGAATTCAATTTTGATTTTTATCTCTTAAAGTTCTTGATGTCATGGTCAACGTCGACACGACTGTTTGGCTCGACAAATAAATGCGCTTTCGTTTTAACTCTTTTCACGTTTTTTTATGTAAAACAAATAATTTTTTGACACACTTTGATTAGCGTAATGTTTTTGTGAAATTATCGTTCTGCCCTATTTCTTTCGAAATGAACAAAAACGAATTTAATCTATGAAACCAAAGTATCTGCTACAATTCTTTGCATTTATTACTGTAAATACTGCACCTTACTGTAAATATGATACTGCACCTGCAGAGTACTGTAAATATACCCTTTGAATCTAAAATAGATAAACACTCGTTATCGGTAGAAATGCACTTAATTTGAATGCCATTTCAATATTCAAGAGCAAAAACATACAAAAATAGAAAACTCAAAGCTATCGATCAAAGTTTGAACCGATAAAATTAAAAAATAAACGTAATAAAAATTAATCAAGTTTAGAAGCCAAAATCTAACGATTAAGTAAAATTTAGATTCTGTTTTTGTTGCCTTTACGTGTTATATACTCAATATATTTGCTTTAATTTTTTAATTTTGGATTTAGATGTTTTAGCATGTTACATTAAAATCGCACTTTTGTTGCCTCGTGATTTTATTTTGAACTAGAACCAACATTATTCGATGCGAATTAGAGGTGGAAACGGGATGAAAATAAGAAAATTCCAAACCCATTCGTATCCGAAAGTTAATATTGTTAAATACAATAAAATAGAAACGTGCAAATTATTACAACCAGTTTCATTCCCATCATAATACCTTTATTACAAAGTTTTTAAAAGTTTTATCTCATTACTAACTATTTTTACGCCATTCTTTATCATTACTTAACACTGCGGTTCAAATTTCAACTTCGCTGGTCTCGAAATAACAGACCTTGATCTAACTCTTGATCAAATTCTCTTCATTCTCGCAAATTATAATTTTTAATATAATCTCTATTTTAGATAAATAAGTGTTTCGTTTTCTTTACTACTTGTTTTATTACTATTCATCCCTTTAATTCATTCTTATTTTCCTTCAAGATATATAAATGTGAACACAAGAACAAAACAGCTTTTAAGTTTCTCTATGCCTCTTCTAATTGTTTATAGTTAAAACAAGGCAAATTTATGTTTTTCAAATCATGACAATGAATTTTGAATAAACTTGCTACTTAGAATATAAAAAGTTTTAAAAATACAGCTTTAGCAGAAAATTTTAAATAAGATTAAGATTTTAAATTATTCAGATTTAAAATGGCTATTTTTAAAAACAGATAAACAAGTCTTTTAATACAATGATTAGATTAACCATTAGCATTTTAAAAGTCTAGCACACATAATATTATTCCATCTTCTGCCTCACAATCAATAATAAACGTTTTTCTAAATTTCTCAAAAATCGCAAATTTTTAATGGCCAAAGTGGGTTAAAATCAAAAATCAAATATGGACGCTAAGTTCTAGAAATATTTTTTCTTTATAGCCTAATTGAATGATATAATAATTTTTAAAATATAAACTGAAGCCTATTTAAAATAAATAGAACTAATGCCTTTTTTAAAAATTCATTTTTTAATTCAGCTTCAGTTTTTTATCTCACGATAAAAAAGTTCAAGAAAACTTATAACAAAATAAGAAAGAATACATATCTATCAAGGTGATTCAATAGTTTTCAAACTAATTTTTGTGAATTTTTATAAAGAAAATAAAACAAATTTTTAAAAAATTGATAAAAAATCTGTCTTGTTTGGAAAATATGAATATACATTGAATGCATTTTAATAGGCAATAAAGAAGTAGCTATAAATCAAATATTTTTTTATCGAAACAAGCGCGAATAAATATTTAGCAGTCTTTACTTTAAAAAAAATCAATTATCATTTTTGAAATAATAAATAATATTTCACGGCAAACATTTATGCAATAATCTAATATTAACTAGAAATTATTTGAATTGAAACACTTTGAAAAGCTTTCTTTTCAAGTTTGTATTTTTTGCAATTGATTTTTCATTAGCCATATTTTGTTCTATAGTTTTCTAATGTTTGCTTTTTTCTAATTTTGTGTAATTTTAAATTATTTTCATGCAATAAAATTTATCAAAATTATCTTTTATCAATTCTAAAATTTCAGCTCTAATTTTTGTAACTTTTTGCAATCAAAAATCGCAAACTAATCAAAAACTAATTGAATCGCATTCTCAATTGTTTCATTTTGCAATTTTTGCAAGCTTTGAATTATTTGAATATCGACGCGTAATATAAAATTATTGTTTAAATTTTTGTTGAATTGCATTATTTCGTTTGCATTGTTTAAATCTACCGTATCTAATGAGCGTAAATTATAAATTTGTAACACTTCGAGCTGATAAGAGACAAGCGAACGTTTTCAAATTTTAAATTTATATTTAACAATGATGCGACTGCTGTATATGAAAACGGTTGTGAGGTTAGAAATAAAATCATACACATTTAGTACAAAGAATAAAGGAGTATGCCAAGAATTGCCTACGAGTGTCAGTAAAAATAACCTAAAGTATTTGATAGAGCTCTTAGTATAGATCAAAAATACTTGAGGGCAACACTTCGAAAAACCGTGCCGTCATGAGCTACAGGCCAAAATAGGTCACTTATGAAGTGATGAATTGAAAAATTTGTTTTATTATGATCGTGTTCAAAACTGTTACTAAGTTTACTTTATTTTAAAAATTTGCCAAATTTTGCTGTAAAACTAATTCAAGTGCTCTCATGTACGATTTACGCCACTGACTTGTATTGAAAGAACGGAGTGATTTCAGAGCATCGAACCAAGAATATTTTATTTAATATTAAATCGCTCATTACCTCAATGTCGTTTGAGAAGAAAAAACAAAAGGTTTTTTAATTGACCTTCAAATGACCTTTATGTAATAAGCGATTTGTATGAATTAAAATATTGTTGGTTCTATGCTCTTCTCTACAGCAAGATTTTTCATTTGTTATTAGCAAGTGTACCTCATAATAGCTTTGAAAACAATAAAAACAACAATATTTCAAGTCCCACCTTCGAAGTGACCTAATTCGGCCTGTAGCTCCTAACCACATGGTTTTAAAAGGTTGAGCGCTTGGAGACATTTAATCTATGACTAATGATCTTTCAATTTGTTAAGAAAATTTTCGCTGACATCGTAGGCAGTACAACCATAACATGTACAAACTTATACTAACATAGGTTTTGGCATTTTCCTTTAATTTACATTCAAAATTGTTTATTAATATCGATTAAATATGCTAAATTTTGTTGGCTTTCTATTTTTTCTACTTTAGTCACTAGAGATTAATTTTCAATACATTTTTCAAGAAAAGATAATCGAAACGTCACAAATTGTGCTCGGCGTAAAATGTCGGCGAATGAAAAAAATAATTAAAATCTAAAAAGATTTGATTTAATTAAAAATTTTCGATAAAAATACTTGGACCAAAATTATTTTATATAATTTTTAACTATCTTCCAAAAAATTGTAAATTTTGATTTTCAAGCATAAAGTTATTGTGAAAATTGATGAAAATTCCGAAAACGCATTAAACCAAAAATTTTGAACGGTTCAAACTTTTTTTTCTTCTTTTAATTTAACAAATTTTATTTTTTTCAATTATACTTAACATGAGCATTAACAGTCGAAAACAGTTCTATAGTAATTGATTATTTGTAATTCCAACTAACTTTGTGTCTTAATAGATGTTTTTGTCCGTATTCCGTCTTCTTTTTTTTTCGTTTATTTTGTTCTTCATTAATTTTGGTAAATCACACTAAAAATTGAATTGAATCCGATTTTAAATATTCATAGTATTTGTTTAAATATTGATTGCTAAACGTGAGATTTTGTTTATTTCCGCTTCAATCTTAGTTTCTTATTAAAATTTTTCTATCAACTACTTTACTCTCATTTTTATCGTTTCTTATTTCGCATGAAAAAATTCGCTTAAATACGATTAACATCGATGCAAAATTTGTCAGCGAGCTTTTAAAGAGTATTTTTTAACAAAATATTCTTAATTATAAAGTTTTAAACAAGTGATTTCAGCCCACATCAATCTTTTTACTTTTCATTGATAAAAAACAAGAAAATGACTTGCAGACTCTCACGAAACACACACACATATCGCACATATTTGATTTTATATTTGAATTTGCGAATTTTATTTTCTAAGAATAATCAATTCTGTCGTTATTACCTACTCTTTCATTGCTGCTGCATTAATATTTAAAACAAAAACGAATGAAAAGTAGAAATTTACAGTCTTTATAATACACTAAAACATCGTTTTATGATTCTTACTTTTTATGAAACGCTCGTTTTTATAAATTTTTTATAAGCTTTCATCGACAAAATGTTCTGCAAAAAGTGTTTTTCATAAAAATGAGGTTTTACTCTGATTTTGAGTGTCTTCTTGAATCGCATTAAATTTGGCTCGCCACAAACATTAAAAGCAAATTCATTCATTTTTCTATAATTTCATAAAAATAGTATTACGACAATACTACGTGATGCATTTAAGAATGTTGAATGGCTTTGATATTTCTCGTCAGCTTGCACAATTCGTTTCATAGTGTTTCTGAACTAACATCTTTCTATGAAGCACAAAAGTGATAGCGAAAACAAGTTCAAATAGTCAAAACAAGAAGAAGCAGGAGGCAGATTCACACAACCAACTCAAATTTAATTGCTTTTAATTTCAATCTCGATCAAGAGAGGTCGTGACGAGCAGAAAGTTAGGCTCCAGTTGAAAAAGCGAAAAACTTTTTTGTTTTGTCTAAATATTTATTCTGAAAATTGTGTTTTTTACAAATTTGTTTCATGAATTTTGAAATGCGAAAACGTTTCATTTCACTTTTCAAGTATTTGAGAATTAAAAAGCGAACACATGATCTATTTTGAAAGTAAAAGCAAAACGCAATTTGATATTTATTCATGCATACAAATTACGAAATAACAGGATAATGAAAAGTTAAATGTCGCAATTGTTTTATCGCCGTGTTTTGACGTTTGAAAGTGAACGAAATGAAATGTCAGCGAAAAATTGAGTACAGAAAGCGATATTTGCTGATTGGTATAATCGAGTACGAGTTTGCCTTTTGAAACCGTACTACAACATGTAAACACGAGCCTTGCTTGCTTAGAATTGATCGCAGTGCACGAACAAGAAGTTTAAATACGAATTGACACTTCACCGTTCATTTGCTGTTTACTCGAATCAAGTGTACGCGTAATCCAATCGCTTTTCGATAAAATTAGAATCTCGTGTTTTTGCATGTTTTGAATTCAATTAAAGCAAACAAATCGAAGTGCGGACTAAGGCGCACAATAATTACCGCCGAGCAATGGCGATATTCGCTCAGGCAAACAATTAAAGCGAGCGAAAGTTGAATTCGCTGTGCATTTGGTTCTCTCTCGCTTTTCTATAATGATTAGCTCTCGGCGCTCGACGCTTTCGGTTATTTGCGAGTGCGAGAGCGAAGTGATGACGACTGCGGCTTCTACGTTTTTTCTTACTGCGTGAATTCATCAATTTTTCCATACTTGCGACTTAGTCTGAGTGAACATTGATTTATCGATGAAATGATTAAAAATCATTTTTTGTTTCAACATTTTCTTGGCGACGAAACGCTCGCTTGTAACCAGAGAGTGAGAGATCATTTTCTGAAATCTCATATTCAATGACAAATTAAGTTGTAGGTCACGTATTAATAATATTTACACAGATGTTCTATGTTCAATGAGCGCTGTTCTCGAGTGAAATAATGTCTGAATGATTGTCGTAACATACAAATGTTTCACAATGAATTTGGCGCAGAAAGACAAAACAAACTTTTTGTTTAATTCACACCTTCGCTAATGAAACGAACAGCCGTTGCAGTTCTTTCTCATTCAAACTCACTCGCATCGTATGTTCAATTCTCTCGACTTTTCAAACAAAACGCAACGAGCGCTTTTCTAGTGCGAGCCATCCATTGTAATCGAATTTCATCGCTTCCGCACTGAAAACATAATTTCAGCAGCATTCGCGTTTCAGATGCGCTAAATTTTCGTTTCGGCGTTGATTTATTGTTTAATATTTGATAGCGTCCAGTGCTTATTCTTCTGCATTCAATTTAGTTTGCATAATGAATGAGCCTCATTCTATTGTAGAAAATGCAAATCGCGAGACTGAGCCGAAGAGCTTTATTAGCCGCTTCAATCAAACAAGCAAAACGCACACTCACTTCGCATTGTGGGCGAAAGAGACAGAGAGCGAGACAAAAATATTTATCGCGACAACGAATTCATCGGTCAAACGAAAACGAAATGAGAGGAGCAAAGATTTTATTGATTGCTGGAAATTTTTTTTCACAGGTAATAGGATTTGCGCGTTCGGTAAAAAGTGTCTCGTACGAAGTCACTGAAAAAGAGGCGAGCGACGACGAAAAGTTTTGCGCGTAAAAGCTTATCGCTCGCTACAATTTCGAACGAAAACTGCAGAAATCGAATTTCTTATATACAAGATTGCGAAGAGCGGGATTACGTAAGTCGCCGTTTATACACACATAACACACATACACAGTGTGTTGCTCGCTAAATATGTCTGAAACAATTTCGCTTTGTTTTTCGTTCTTTATCGCATAAAAAGCTCTTCTCTTCGGAAAACGCATTTTCATTTCAAGCTTTCCGCTCCGAACGCGACTTCTAAAGTGCAGTGAGACGCTCGCTCTCGTCTATATTCGCTCGCGGTCGGCTCAGGATGCGAAAAGTGTGTTCGAGGATTGTGAAAATGCAATAAATGTTACATGATTGTAGAACAAATACGCTTTAAATATGCAGCGATTTTACGCTTTCTTAATATTTCGCCAACATTCACTTTCAGCTCTCGTTCTCGTCTGGTGCTCACGCTGAGGCTCATTTTTATTTTCTTCATCTTTCGCCAATAAAATATTTAAACCGCAGACAAACCAAAAGAGGAAAAAGTTTTATTCATTTATCAACTATTCATTAACCATTTCGCGATGTATTATCGTTAATTGTTTTTATCGCGAAATATATTATTTTAGTCGCCGTTATCGCGCGTTATCGTAAAATGCAGAGAGCAAAAAACTTCTACGCTTCAATCCATTCGTGCCGTTCGTAGATAGAGTGTAATAAATTGCACAATAGCTTTAAAAGACGACGGAATCGAAAAAATATGAAAATTTTCAAGTGCTTTTTGCCGGTTTCTATGATCTAAAAAAGAGTCTCACAATTCGTCGTTTCACTCACGTGAAGCGCATATCCTGTGTACGTGTTGTGCGTGTGTGTGTGCTAAATTTTAGATTTTAAACAAATTTTTGCTGCCAGAAAGTTCAATTTAGTTGCTCGAATCAATCGATAGATAAGAAGTGTATTTCATGCACACACACTTGCGAAGATGAACTTTGCATTCTCGCTCTGCTCTCGACGTCGATATTTCAAATATGCGTTTACTCTATCATAATTACGCGACTGATAATTGATTAATTAGCGTGTACAATCGTCGATCAATCATTGTGTCGACAGAGCGGCGTATTGGCATTGCGATGAAGCAATAGGGAAGCGCACACGTTTTCAATGCTAATTTAAGAATTAGAGAAAGAAGCTGTCGCCCACTTTTTTGACAATCAAACGCGCTGTGATCGGTTTGTTTCGAGAGCAAAATGAAGGAAGTGTTTGCAAATAAATGTTGTTGTTGTGCCGTTCTTGAGAGAAGAGCGATCTGATATTTTATTATTCACACCGCCGAGAAGTGAGTACGGAAAGACGAGAAGAACCTTCAAGTGTCGCGTAATCGCTATTTCTCGAAAACAGTTGCGTTCTATGCTTTCGGTTTATTTTTATGAAATATAATTGCTCTTTAAATTAAGCAATGATTGCATAAGATTTTCTCGAAACGAGAAAACAGAGACGAGCGCTCGCAAGCAAATGTCAATTGAATGCTGTCTGCAAAAGGAGCGAAAAAAGTTCGAGCGTTAAACACATCGCTTGTCTTGCCGAGTTAAGATTACACAGCGAATAATAGTTGGGATTGTGTTTGTTGTTGTTGTGCTCTATGCAAATTTGGTTAATGCGAGAAATGCAAATTGCATTTTGGTGGCTGTTTTCTTGTGCCAGATTTAACCGCACGATTTGTCGCGTGTATTGCATCTGTTTCGTAGCTTAAAATTGTCGACAATTGTTGCACTCTTCTTTGTCTATGTGTTGTGTGTGCGTATTTGCACTCCTGTTGTACACGCTGCTTGCATATTTGCTATCCATCGTCTAGACGAGTGCTGACTGCTTTGCCGCACGAACAGATTTCTACCGGCGATGGGTCGCGACCCTCGCTGTCCCTCAAACATTTTTCCTCGGCTCGTCGGTAGCCCAGACGAGCGCAGAGCGAAATACAGAGAGCAGACTGGAGAGAGTGCGATAGGGAGAGGAAGAGAAAGAATGATGCTCTGCTTTACGCCGAACTGCTCTTCAACGAACGAGTGACACGGTTTCGGCTGCGCTTTGATTGCGAGCACACACTGGTTGTAATCAGCGTCGGATTTGCTGGTGTGTCTCAGTCTGCCTATGGATAGTTGTGATGCAACCGACGCACACACTCAACTGTTCGGTAACTGTTTGTGAAGGAAGCAGTCGCGAGGAGGAAAACCGAACGTAATACTTTATCACGATTTGCACACAGACAGACACATCATTGAAAGCGAGATTGAAAAAGAGAAAGTGAAATGATGAGAAGAGACGGTTGGCGTTTTAATGCGTCTCTCCGTGCAAATTGCTGCTCAATTTGCTACAAAATCAATTCGCAGACACACAGAAAAAACGATCGCAGCCACAAATCTTTGTTTGATTAAATTTGCTCGAAAAATGTGTTGCTTTTCTTCAATGCATCCTCAAAGAAGAAGCGGTAATTTGTCTCGAAACGATGGCAGCGAAATGATAATTGCTATCTTCAAGCAGAGTCGAGACTTTATTACGGCTAATTGACGAGTATTCAGACATTTCTTCGTTCGCAGAGAACGCGTTTTGAAAAACTCTGTCATTGAAATTAAATAACGAGCGAATCATGCCTCAATGACAGTTGTCTGTGTCATATTCACGACAAGCGTTTCGCTGATCGCTTCTATTTCCTGCTAACAGTCGAACCATTGCGAGACACGACCACCGCAGCTCGCCGAATGCGATCGACACCATCGTCGACCGCATCACAGACAATAATCAGCCACTCGTTTATATTCTTCTGCCTTCTCTCGCGTTTAATGCGCTATTAATTCGAGATGAAAGATCGCTCGATTAGAAAGCTCTCGACGACAGTGGTTAATTGCTGCTCGAGTAGAAAAAACGGCCGCTCGAAGCAGCGAGCGTCGAGAGATTAATTCAGAATTCACACTCCGCTCGCCATCAAATTGTCGCACCCGAAACTAGACAATCACATCGCGAGACTCGCCCATCGTTTTGGTTCGCAACAACAATGCATTATGTATTTAATGTCGAGACATGTTTTTGCACTCGCTGCAGACAGAGTGGCGAACGACCGCAGTTCCGATCGCTCGCTCCAAACCAGAGTGGCCACAATCGCAGCGATCGGACGGCGAGCGAAGAGCTCGAACAAGTGTGCGAGCGAAGAGTGCGAAAGCGAAGAGCGGCCCATTGGCGAGCGCAGAACATTAGTCGGCGACAGACGGTAAAGAAAGCAGAGATGTCCATTGTCTGGCGATGATTGCGAGCGACGAGCGAAACGCATCGATCGAACGCGTGTCACCTCTGCGTTCGCAGTACAGCGCGACCGGTATTTCGCTACTGACGTCACGCGAAGAGCGACGGCGAAACGCAGGTCTGCGCGTTGTCTGCCGAGCGTCTAGTCGCGAGCGGGGGTCGCAGTGCCGCCCCGCCATCCGCCGTCGGTGCGATTGTGGCCGCGGCGCGCGTCGCTCGACGCGAGCGTTCGCAAAAGAGGGCGTGTCTCGCCGCGAACCAACACACGAGTGGAGAGCGACACCGCGAGTGCTCCCTCCGCGCGCAGTGGTTTCGCCCGTCGCAAGGCTCGTCTCGTCGCTGTCGCCGTGACGGCGTCCTCACAAACGATCACTTCGCCCGTAGTTTCGATACTCGCCGTATTCGAACGCTGCATTCTTTTCTTTTTTCTCGATTCGCGAACGAACAGTGAGCGAACGGCGGTTCGCAATCATTCGCAGCACACTCGCTTCAAACTTGTCTCTCTTTTTTCTCTTTTTCGCACTTCAATTTGCACACCCTTCGATCGTTCGCTGTGGTAAACGATCGGTGCTAAACAACCGATCGCACCTCCGTTTGTTCGCTATTCGATTTCGAAGCCATTCGCTGTGAAAATGCGATGGATTTGCCTTTTTTTCTCTGTTTGACTGTGATTTTCATTTTGCTTTCGACCGAATCGAGTGAGTATTTTTCTTTTTCCAATCATCTGTTAATCGCTCTTCTATCCGCTGTCCGCTGCTCGACCACCGCATAGCAACACAATGTGTTCCACCCTTATCTCCAAACGAAACCACTCTGAAAACGATTTTCATTCTAATTTTCTCTTCGCACAGATTCGAGCGATGCATATTTGGTGTGTGCGTTCGCGAAACAAGAATCGGTGAAAATATCGCGGATCGACTCCGGCGAAGTGATCGCATCAAATGCGGCCGAAATCGGAGCCGACAGCGGCGCAGAGAATAAGACAACTGAACGATGTCCGTATATGAACAACGCCTGCTACGCTTTATGGCAGCAACAATCTTCCAACGACAGCATTACGATCTTAGCTCAAGGTAATTGTCCCCGTCTATCTCATCGCCTCTCATCAGCTTCTCTCGTTCACAGGTTGTTGGGATGCTTCCAGCGATGAAGATTGCCTTTCAGAAAAATGTGTCTCTAATAAAAAGCCTGCGAAGGCTTTAAACAATACCAAATTTTGTTGCTGTTCTGGTTATATGTGTAATGTGAATGTCACAGACGGGTACAACTCGTCAATCGATACCCAAACAGAATCAGGTATCACTCGTATCTCTTTCTTCTCATTACTCTAATTGCTTTCTTTTCTCTTTCAAGTTGAACTTGTAGATACAAAGTATAGTAGCAAATTCATCGCAGTCAATGTCTTCGCGGCATTGATATTTTTATTGCTTTTAATCATGATAATAGCCGTGTTTGGCTATCGCCTTTGGATCGCAATGTTTATGAATGGTGTAATCAAGAAAAAGAATCTTGATTCTGTACATCTCGTCGAGTCGCAAACCTGTCAATCGTCCATTTCACAAAGCCTTGATTTTGGCAATTTAAAAATTGAGGAATTGATCGGAAACGGACGATATGGATCTGTTTGGAAAGGAGTTCTCAATGATCAAACTGTGGCGGTCAAAATATTTAACTGCCATCACAAACAATACTTCGTAAATGAGAGAGATATATATACACTTCCATTTATGGATCATCCATCCATTCTTAAGTTTTTTGGTGCCGAGGAGAAATCAGCGCACAATGGCAGTCCATATATCGAGTATCATTTAGTCTTGAGTTATGCACCAGGAGGATGCCTTCAGGACTATCTCCGAAAGCAGACTGTCAGTTGGATTACTTTGTGTAAAATGACACAATCCATCACTGCTGGTTTGTCACATTTGCATTCGGAAATTCAAAAAGGTGATAAAAGAAAGCCGTGCATTGCGCACCGAGATCTCAGTTCCAGAAATATATTAGTGAAAGAAGACAAAAGCTGTATTATATGTGATTTTGGATTTTCGATGCAAATTGCCGGTTCGAAGTGTTTTGTGAATGGTGTTGAACAAAATGCGGAGACTTCCTCGCTTTGCGACGTCGGAACACTTCGTTACATGGCTCCTGAAATTTTGGAAGGAGCAGTTAATTTGCGGGACTGTGAGTCCTCGCTGAAACAAATCGACGTTTACGCGCTCGGATTGATAATTTGGGAAGTTGCGAGTAGGTGTAGTGACCTCTATCAAGGAATGGAAGTGCCACCCTACAAACTCCCATTTGAACACGAAGTTGGTTTGAATCCAAGTTACGAGCAAATGCAAGTATTGGTAACGCGGCACAAAGCGAGGCCGCTGTTTCCCGATATTTGGAAAGACACGAATCCCGCCATTCGATCGCTTAAAGAGACTATTGAAGACTGTTGGGATCATGATGCAGAAGCAAGATTAACAGCTCTTTGTGTATATGAACGTCTATTAGAATTGCCACCATTGTGGGAACGCTACAAGAGCGGAACAGTTTCTGCTGCTGTTGGAAGTCACCTCGGGGCTGTCGCTCAGACACCGACTATTGCGAACATCAATAATCAGCGGAATATATTGAACCTTAGGAATGGAACACCTGACGGCCCTATTATTCTCAAAGAGAACGTGAATGAAAAATTGACGAACAAACAAAATGATGTTAACTGCAATAGCAGTGAAACGGGCGAGACAATAGTTTCTTCGTGTGATTCGGAGAAGAATGTGTCGACGGCCGCATTTAATTACCCCCCGTCGAGAGTGACATTGCCGCTTCAGCCTTATCAGGGCCGTAATCCCTGTCTGGAAAGGAATTTAATGCTGGAAACATCGGACGAAGGCAACAGTAACAAATATCTACAACATGGATCCAAGTTTCAGTCAAGAAGCACTGAGGTCGCGCTTTCCTCTCCGGAACAAGATGTGAGTGCTTTGGAAAGTCAGTCACTAGTTACTAGCGATGTGTTAAGTCACACAAGCGGACGACGCGCACTCGGAAATCCGCATACTTTGATTCCTCAAATACAAAACAATATCAAGAACCCCATCCCAAAGCAGCCCAACGTCCCCGGAAATGGTCATCATTCCATCCCTCCTCTTCACGCTTATCGTTCGAACGAATCCTGGCCTTCAAAACTATTGAAATTGTGGACCAAAACAAATCCTGGTTACAGTTGGCGAACTTTGTTCGAGCGCAGAAAGCGAAGCCAAGTTATTAATGATTGTGATACCTTAGAAGCTGAACCCTTGTCTTCAGGTCACCAGTGTAATAGTGTTACGAATCACAACTCGACAGTGATCTCAAACAATAAGACGGACAACTGTTATCTTAAAGAAACTAAGGTTTACTTAGTTAATGGCTCGCCTACTACTAGTCTGGTAAACAGGCCTCCAACCAACTCCAGCGGCGAAACTATACCCAAAACAGGACACTAATCATGTCAAGGATGCAGCAGCTATTAATTGTGTTCATCGCTTTAAATAAAAACATCATTTTTAGCTATTTAATATCAAATAGTGTTTACCGCGAAATGACATTTTAATCAATTGCGAATAAATTTTTAATCATCGACGAGTTAACTGCAGTTTCATTGCCTCCACACGCTCTTTAAGCGGCCGATTCGTGCTACATTTGCTTTGAATGAATTCAAGCGCTTCGACATCCTTCTCATCGAACGCGATCTTCGCTGCTTCCTCAAGTTGGCTGCTCAGAAAGAGTGTCGAGTCGAAAACCCACTTAAAGCTAATTGATTTTTCTTACCCCGTTTTGACGTGATATCTCACTTTGTTTTCCTCCTTTACTTTAGGCACATACTTTTGCGCCTCGAATTTGTTTTTATGTTTTAAGCAAATGTCGACGAAAGGCTGAAGAAGACACAAAAACGCTTGTTAATCATTCATTTGAAAAGCTTAGCCGACCTCGTATCCGATCGGAGATTTTTTCACTTTGCTGAACTTTTCAAGTTCCAACCATTGACCCTGTTCGGCAAGGACAGTTATCTTTAGCCACCAGAATCTTTTGTCGGGCACTTTGCGATCTTTTTTCAGCTCTTCCGCGAGTTTGTACTCGCCTTCTTGCAGCAATTTCTTTATTGTTTGGTGGACAGATAAGTCGACAAACTTCTGATGGTGAAACTTTTCCTCCATTGTTGACTGGTATTTAAGGAGCTTTATTTGTTCATCAGTTTCAGAGCTCATAAAATCGTGTTTCGCTTTGCGAAAAGATTCAGCAGCTGAACGCAAACAATCTTGTCTCGTTGCTATATTCTCTGATTTATAGCTTTCGAGGATCCAACAATATGCTTGAGCGTTAAAATCGTCTTCTTGATTGTACAAATCCTTCAACTTTTCGAAATTCTCTTGTTTACAATACTTTTGAAGAAAATAACTTAAAAAATGTTTGAACAAGTAACCGGATTACCTTTTGATACAAAGAATAAGCAACGGGATAATTTCGAACAATCATCAGAAAATCTCTTGAAGGTAAAATATTTTTCATCATAATAATGCAAGTGTATATTAAATCCATGTCTCCACTTTCATCCGCACGCTTCATCGCCATTTGATACTGCTTAAGCTTGAGCAGCAAAGGCACCTGCTGTGTAGCCTTGAGTTCGTGATCCAATAATTTAATAGCGAGATGTGTCCTCCCGAAATCTATGGCTTTGCAAGCAATATCGGAATATGAAATTCCTGTGGTATATCCTAATTTTTCAGCTATTTCTCTTGCTACTTGTTCATCGTCCAATTGCACTTGTCTTACTTTGTAATAAGCCCAATTCGATAGTATACGCATTACACCGCGTTCTTCTGGGATTTTCAAAAACTTCGCTATTTTGATAGCTATAAAATAATGATGGCGTAGTACAAGCTTTTGTATCACTACATCAATGGATAAATATTGTAACTGGTTGTATGTCATTGGAATGCCAATATTTGGATTACGGATCGCGTTCAGAACCCTTAAAGTTTGGCACATTGATACAAAAAATTTGGGGTCTGTTTCAGGCACGAAACACTTGCCAAACGATGCAGCTCTCAACAACATTTTTTGTGTACTTACAGTATACTCGTGACCTGCCGTTTCAACACACTGACGAACAGCTAACTCTACTTCGTGCCGATCGGAAAGCATTTTCATATATTCATCAGCTTTGTGCGTTCGTTTTTGAAATTCTTTGCTAGCTTCGAGGAGTAAAGCTCCTGCTGAGACGGAGCCAATGCGAAAGACATCAACAACAACTTCAGGAACCTGTTGCAGAAATTCGTGAACGTCGTTACCGATTATTCTAATACCATCGATTTCTTCGACCAAATGAACCGGAGGTTCGATCACAAAATTAAGCCATTCTTTCTCTTTGCCTACCAATAATAAAATATTTTTCCAGAGACAAGCGACGGCGTCTTCACCACACCACATCATAAATTGAGGCTTGGTTTTGCTTTTGGTTTCAAATTCACAGTTTTTCTTCAAATCTTTTTCATATAAAAAACCAATCCATAAAACACCAGTATTTGTGAGAAACGCAAGTTTCTTGCCATCAAACGATGTGGAAATATTTGTGATAAAATCGAACGGCTTTGCAATTCTATAATCAAGTTCTATAAAATTAGTGGCATTAATAAGAAAAAGCCGATTATTTTCGGTCGCAAGTATAATCTGCGTTTCTTTGCCATCACAAGCAATCACATTCCAAGCAGATTTGGTGGGCTCAACGCCTGGAATCACAGGAAAATATCGCGCTTTGGGATCTTTAATATTATTTACGACTAGAATTTTATTCGCAAAAGTGACGGCAGCAATACCAGTGACATGATCATGATGAAATAAGCGGCATTCATGAACTCTAGTATCGCGTATTTCTTCGTGCAAAATTAACGAATCCTGCAAAGCGAGGAATATATCGTAAAATGTAACTGTGCCATCTTCTTGAACGCAGATCAATTCTTCGTCAATCGACCAGCCAAAATAAGTTAAATTATCGAAAGGCAATTTAAACGAAGAGATAAGATACCCACACGCGGTGTAAACCGATAAAAATGATTTAGCGTTTAAATCTTTTTGATTTTTTCGCTCCTTTTTCAGTGTTGCTGTGAAAGGAAGAAAATAAATAACAAATGAATAGAATACGAAAAGTTCACTTATATCAAAATATACAGTTACCGCTTTCGACAATTCTTTACTCGTTCCATCTCTCACTTCGGGAAAGTGATTAACAACAAACGGTATGCATTCGTTCAGAGATTGTTGATAATCAAAATGATTACGAAATTGACAAACGAAAGCGGCAAACATTGCGACTTGTAAAAAATGATTGCGACTACGAACCGATGCATCCTGAAAACGAAGAGGCCGCGACAAAGCATTCGTTGAGATTGACGTTGACGTCGTCCTTCCATTGCATCGAATAAAGCTCGAATTTGCGGTAAAACGCGACATTTCCCAATGGGTTCCACGAACCGGTGTATAGCGCCATCACCTTTCACCGCCTACCGAGGGACCGATCGTGTATTGCGTCCATCGTCGTCATGGAGACGAGTAAACAAAATGGAGATTTCGAGCGAATCGTGGAGTGAACTGAAATCGCGCGTTTTCAAATCGTCTTTGAATCGAGAGTCGGACGATGAGAACGATTACACAAACACTGGTATCACCCTCTTAGAATGGTGTGCAAACACCCGTTCAGATATCAACCGCTATGTGAGCAGCACTTGCAATGAGATTCTATTGGAGCGTTTGTCGTCGTCTAATGGTAAAAGTAACGCCGAAGAAAGCGGTACCATTTGTGATCAAAGTTCAATCGTTGTTTTCGACGGGCTTTTGGTGTTTGATTACAAAGAGTTCACTGAAGAAGAATGCGATTTGATTTCAATTGTAATCGAAATCGACCAATTCATACTACTCGAAAGCATACGTCGATATTTTATTGAAAACTTGCATTTTAACCACCACTTAAAACTTTTTGTAGTCTATTGCAATGACACATGTATCGATCAAATTTTATCGCTTATCTATCCAAATTGCCGACAGTTTCGCTTCATTGTAGTCACTTACAATTATCCGCTCAAATGTTTAAACATGAAAAATGTTCTTCTCAAAAAGCTTGATTTTACAAACCAAAGCGAAGTCAATTTTTCGCAAACCACTGAAATATTTGATTCTAACAAAATTTAATTTTTGCCGGCATTTATGTTTTGTAAAAACTACGCATTCGCGTTTTTATAACAAATTTCAATGTATATTTTGAGTAATAATGTATCAACTTCGTATTTCTTCAAGATTGTTAAAGTGTAAATTTACTTAAACATAATGATTAGGGCCATAGATTTTGGTGCGGCACGAAAATTTTTATTTGTTTAAAAATGCTTTAATCTGTATCGATATAACTTATATATGACGTATTAAATGTTATATGTTTAAAATTTTGTCACCAAAAATTACCAAATTTCACAATGTAGCACCAAATAACCAAAATCACAAAAATTGCACCAAACCATGGTAAATTCATAAGAATACTCTTTAGATTTATATGAAACTTATTAGCTGCATTTTTAATTATGAATTTAAAAGTTTAATTTTGAATTTAAAGTTTAAGAAGATATAAATTTAAATAGAATATTTAAAACAATGAAATTAAAGATACGCACAGTAGCTCAATGGTATCAAGCGTAGAGCAAACATACTTCCATAGCTCGGCTTCAAAGCTAGGCACGAGCGTGAAATTTTGCAAGTGATATTAAATTTTTGACTTTCAGAAGCGCAAGAATTTTCTTTTTAATTGAAATTTTTAGATTCGAACTCTCGCCTTTCGGGCTCGGTTTACTCATGCAGCGATTGCGATCCACGCGCGACATAACTCAGCCACTGTGTTTATCAAAATTTTTTATATTTGAAGTTTAAATTTTTCTATTTAAATTCAATGTCTTATCTTTTTAAACAATTTTCCGTTTATTGTTTCACTAATGCAAAAATGGCTATCACAACATTGTTGTATTTATATTGAACAATGCAGATGCAAGGCTTTGACGAATCTGAGTCAAAGAACCTTTGCTTTTAAGCGAGAAAAACTTCATTTTTTATTGAATCTCAAAGAGAAACGAATTATGATTTATTTAATTAAAAATGATTAAATTGTGTATTTTTGTT
>NCKU01002191.1:0-20292 GCA_003675995.1 Dinothrombium tinctorium
ATGCTTTCTTAATTGAATTTTTCACATGCTTTGTCCATTTTATAGTTTCTTCTATGGTAATGCCTAGATGTTTTGCTTCCTACTATTTCAAGATCATGATCATTTATTTTAAGTCTCTGAGATTCTTTTTGTTTTAAATTGTTTTTGAATTTTATGAAAATTTGATAAAAGCAAAAAATGATGTTCTCACCAAAACCGAACCTAATTAATTTTATCATCACAATTAAAGCATTGGAAATAGGAGAGAAAATCTGCTTTCAAATATTTATTGAATTGTTTAAATGAAAATTTACAAATGTGAATAAAATTTTATAAATAAATTAGGAGTATAAATACGAGATTACTTTAGTTTAACACTTTTGCAATCACTATTTTCCTTCTTTTTGTCCATCGTTCTTTTTTGAGTTTGAATTGCCGATTCGAAGGGCGTTTCCCATTGTGATTGGAATCACTCTTTCGTTTGACTCTGTCTTCAGCTTCTTTCTCGGCGCTGTTATTGTAAGCGTGCCTTCCGAATCAAGAGAGGAGTTCATGTGTTCGGTCTCAACACCTTCGGGAATCGTGTAGCGACGCGTGAACTCTCGCTTCACGTAGCCGTGTTCGTCGGGCCTTTCTTCGTGTTTGCCGTGAACAATCAGCTCGCCATCGACGGTCTTCACACTCAACTCTTCAGGTTTAAAGTGAGTGCAATCGACTTGAAGCTTGAATCCATCCGCATTGCGTTTCACGCCTTTTCGAACATTGTTTTGCAGTCGTCTCATTGAATGTGGAACTATGAACAGCGGCCAGAGATAATCGTCGAAATCGCTGAAATCTAACGGGTTGAGCAAATCGCGAGTGAAATCGAAAGGAATCAACAGCGACATTTTGACACTTGTTTCAAGAAGTTTTCAACAAATCTCTCGTTTCAAATTCACACTTTGCGCCAATTCTGAACTCTGAGCGTCCGTATTTTCACTGTTCGCTTTTATACTTTTTGAAAACGAGAGAAAAGTTCGACGCTTTTCTCGAAACGACGACTGCGCATTGTATAAAACACTCCGTAAACTCGCGAAACTTCGCTAAACTTCTGAACGGCCGTAATTTGCCTCCGCTTTTTCTCGTTTTTTCTTGCTTTTTTCTCTTTTGCCTTCAATTTTGCTCGTTTTCTTGTTTTTACTTTTAAAACTTTCATCCATTCGATATTTAAACACACATACTTTTCAAGATCGTTCTCGATGTTGCATTGCAAATGCATTTCACTTCGAGTTAAAAAACACAAATCATATCTTAAATTACAATAACACTTAAAACGAATTCCAAAAAACAAGCGAGCACTTATTTATTATTAGAGTTAGTATAAATGCATAATTGCATAAAAAATTAGTTTATGCCATAAAGGGCGAACTTTGTCGAAGAATGCATAAATAACGAAATTTCTTCTTAAAATGCATAAAAACAATGTTTTACAAGTCGAACATGTGAAATTTTACACAATGTTATGCAATACAATCACATGCGAAATTGTGCTTTTAAAGTAAATTGTTTATTTAATTTCGAAAATATTTATAAAGCTAAATCATTTGCGCATTTATTAGCTTCGAAGAGTGTAAACTTGACTCATTTCATAAAATAAAGAGTTTAAATTCAATTTTTTTAAAGTTCAGTTTTTCTGTTCATTTTTAAAATTGAGATTTTCAATAATTGTGTTAAAAGTTTTGATAAATATGCCAAAAATTGTTGATTTTACAACAACGAAACGACTTTTACAAAGCTACGTAAATGAATATGGTAAAGATTTTTTAAAAATAGATTTCATGTTTTGTACCATTTGCTCTCAAAACATTAAGAAATGTAATCAACCAAGAAAGTTGCAAGTTTACCAACAAGTCTTAGGATTCAAGCATATTCAAAAGGCGAAAGAAAGAGCTCAAAGACAACAAACTTTAAATGTGAATGAATTTACTCTTCAACGAGAATTTAATCAAGTTCTGAATTATTGATGTTTATGTCTGCACCAATTACTAGTTGTGATGTAGAAAGATACTTTTCTAGATTAAAACTTATTTTATCGGATAGGAGACAAAGGTTCATCCCAGAAAACTTAGAAATAGCACTTATCTGTTATTGTAACAAATAATTTTTTGCATATTTTCTTGCATAAATTTTGATTTTTTATTGCATAAAAGTACTAAGTCTAGTCATATCTTATTGAAAAATTACTTCATTTTAAATAATCAAAAGAACACTTACCACAGCAGCCAAATTAGCATGCATTAATGCTTCATGATATAGTTTTATGTGATATTGTCGACACTGCTAAAAAAATTAGACATGTGCTTGTATTACCTATTTAAATACTAGTGTCGTGATTCGATTCTACATTAAAAAGCACAAAACCGAATTTCAATATGGAAATGTAGTTATTAGAGTTATTTATTTTCTAAAGTTGTGAGGTTATTTAACTCGATACTTTTGAAATTATTCGAGTTCAATGGCAAGTTGTGAGCGTTGAAAATGTGAAATCTTTGTTTGCTTTGCAAAATAAAAACATTTTCAAACACAAGTGAATTTGGCAGATTCGAGCAAAAAGCTTTGAATGAGCAGCGCTCGCTTTGAAACACACCGTATGACCAAACCGAGAGCTTCGTTCATACTTTGCGAGCGTGTAGTCAGCGTCAGCTTTCGAAATTGCCTCGAAAAACGCGCGCCAAGTTTGTTCTTCGCTCTCGATGAATAAATAAACGAAAAATGAATGAAAACGGCGAAAAAAGCGTGGTGCAATCAATCGTCGAGCAATTGATTGAAAATGTTAGTAAAAATGAAAATTCGCAATCGTTTAGCGCGAACAAAGCGGTGGTCGGTTATGTGTACAGTGAACAATTGTTAAAATGTGTTTCGTGTTTACCGAAAGTGAAAGGAAGAGCTTTACTGGTCGACGGACTGATTCGCGCATTTGGTTTGCACAGCAAAATGAAGCTACTTTTACCTGTCGCCGCTACCGATTGCGAAATGAGATCGTTCCATAGCGAAGAGTATTTAAATTACATTAGAAGGGTAACGCAGCAAATCGCATCTAACAGTGAATTCTTCGCTGATGACGGAGAAAATGACTTCGGACTCTCTTACGATTGTGCACCGATTCCACATTTGTACGAAATAGTTTCTCAAATAGCTGGCAGTTCTTTACGGGCAGCAAAAGCTATTGTATCTCAAGATTGCAAAATAGCGATCAATTGGTTCGGGGGCTGGCATCACGCTCATCGAGACGAAGCCAGTGGTTTCTGTTATGTGAACGACATCGTTTTAGCAATTCTTTACTTGTTAAGCAATGGTTACAAAAGAATCCTTTACATTGATCTTGACTTGCATCATGGCGATGGTGTTGAAGCCGCTTTCGCTCACAGCTCAAAAGTGATGACAGTTTCACTTCACAAGCATGAAGTAGGCTTTTTTCCCGGTACCGGTGGCATCAAAGATAATGGATTCAATAATATCAATGTGCCTTTAAAGGACGGAATCGATGACGAAACTTATGTGTGTCTATTTAAAAAAGTGATTCAAATAGTTAAGTCAAGATTCGATGCTGATGCTGTCATATGTCAATGCGGAGGCGACACTTTAGTAGGTGATCCATTCGATTGTTTTAATTTAACTTTACACGGAATTGGCAATTGTGTTCAACTTTTAATTTCTTCATTTGATACGCCTTTTATATTTTTTGGTGGCGGAGGCTATAACATTTTAAACGTATCCAGGCTTTGGACTTATTTAACATCTATAATTCTCGGCGTTCATATAAACAATCAAATTCCAGATCACTCTAATTTTTTACTCTACAGGCCTTCTTATGAACTGCATATTGAAAAGAGCTCACGCAAAAATTTAAATGATTCATCTTATTTGAATTCGTTGCTGAATACATTATCGGATTCGAATTATTGAAGCATCGTTCTCTATATTTATGGATACATCTTTTTATTGTTTTAAGTAATGATTTTATAAAATTACAGTCTTTTAAATTTACAATTCACAATTTGATGAAAGCCTTTCACTTTTTGCAACATGTGAAAGATTGTTTACACCTAAGCGCGCGGTGAAAGTTTTTTTTTTCTTTGCAAAAAGTGAAAGGCTTTCATCAAATTGTGAATTGTAAATTTAAGACTGTAAATTTGATTTATTTACGCAATTAAATGATAAATCTTCATGACTCAAAATAAAGCAGAATTCATTCACGTTTTTCACAATTTACGCACTCATCTGAATAAAAAAGCTTCTTACACTGCAAGTTAATTTCAATGAGAACTTTAACTATTTTATCTAAGATGATCTTTATAAAAGAACCAGTGTTAAAATGATTTTGCAGGCTAATAGAGTGACTGATATTAGTGATTTTCACAAATATTTATAGAGAATGGATATAAAAATTAAATAACTTTGAGTAATTCAACTCGATCACTTGTGCAAATTTATTTGAATATAGTTTTGCTATCAAATTCTTCAAAAATTGTTAACATTTATGATCGAAACTGTCATTCTGTTAAAAAAATTTTTGTAAACTGGAGATCAAATCATTTTATTGTTTAATTTTTTATGTCAAGAGTAGTATACATAAACGAGTCAGATGAGTTTGAATCATTTTGAGCATTTTGAGACAATAAAAGAAAATCAACTCTGAAATAATTAAGTGACGGAAATTTGTGGGCTCAGATTAGTATTAATCAACAATTTCGCAATTCCTAAGACTGAGTAATTCTGTTCAGACAAATTAGTTTCCTCATTTTTGATTAACACTTATTCAGAGAATGCAGCAAAATGTAGAGTAAATGGATTTGGCAATGTTAATATGAAAAGGCGAACTATGTTATGTTACTGTAGATTTAACTGTAGATTTGACGTCTTAATGAGATGCTTTTTTATTCGCTGATAAACAAATTCTGAAAGTTGTTTGTTATCAATCAAAAAGGCGAAAAAATCGGGACAAGAATTTTATTTTTAAACTGTTTTATGGTACGTTTCATATAACACAAAAATAAAATACATTTTAGTAAACGCAAGTCTTTTTTGTACTTTTCACTCACCAACATTCGATTTTTTGTTTTGGTTGCGTGAATCATATTGAATAATTTAATTTTAAATTCGATTCAAGAATTTAAACTCTGGCAAAGCTTTGTATTTTTGACGGCTAAATAAAGGCACAGAAAAGCGCAGTGAAGTTTGCATTGTTTTCATTCGACTTTGAATATTTCAATGTATGCACCGTATTTGTTTAAGTAAAATTTCGGCAATTTCAATCTAAATCCGAAGTACCAATAAAACGATTTACAGTTTTACAAATATGAACATTATGAATGGTGATTGTTGCTATAAAGCACTATAAACAGTAAAAGCATTTTAAAACAGCGAAAAGTTATCAAGACTTTGGCAGTGTTTAAATTATTTCGTAAATGGCTCTTTGCATCAACAATATTCTAAAGTTGAAAAATGTATGCGATGCCAAAAACGATGGTTAACATTTGAAAAATAGAGTTCCTGCAGCAAACTGCATTATTGTTTTTTAATACGGCTTCAATCACCAAAATTAAATCGTCAATTTTTTCGGAGTCGTAATCATCGGTTTCGCGAATTTCTTCTGCTGCTTGTAGCAATTCTTCGTATGATGATCTCGGCTTGCGTTCGTTTAACCTGCTTAGATTTGCCGCGATCTGCTCTAAATACGCACGACGCAAGTAAACTTTAATCGCTTTTTTCATCTCTTTGCTTTTATCGATAGACACAAGTTCTGAAATAGGATTTAACTGAACGGATATCATTTGCACATTTTGTTTTGCTGTTTTCGACCACTCGAACACGCCATTTATATGGATCGTACTCAAAGAGCCGCCTATGTAATCCTCTTCATAATAGTCACTTTCATAATGCTTCTCCTTATTTTCTAATTTCAACACACGCTCGTTGCTGTTAGTAAGCTCGCAAGTGATTTCGTCATATTCTTTTAACTCTAGCTTACTTTCTCCTGTTGCGAATACAAAATTCATATTGCCGAGAAACACATATTTCATTGGATCAGTCGTATTCAAATTTTCTTTGTTAAATGCGGTTATTCTTCGCGCCATCGCACCAAACGCTGCTGATTTCAAATAATGTGTGCCGTACCTTTTGATGAAATTGATGTATTCAATAGGATTTTGGTCGAAACTCGTTGGTATTTTGTACGCATTTTGCTTGAAATGTTCATCGACGTGATGATGATGATCGTGTTCTTCCGACTTCATTGTTAGTGTGTACCATTTGTAAAGATATCTCGCAATTACATATGCTTTAGCGGTTTCTCGCTCTTGAAAATTTCGTAAAAAGTTTGTCGAAGAGAAAACTCCATTCAATTCTTTTTCGCTTTCAGTGGAAACCATCATTTCGTTTTGTATTAAATCATCACGAATCTCCTCGACAGTGTTCAAAAAATTTCCATCAATTTTCGACTCTTTTTCGTTCACCGTTACTTCAAGATTGTCCGGAATATCCATTTCAATGCCGTTCAAGTTTTCACGCTGTCCTCGCGCACACCTGTTCACGTCAAATATTCGATCCTTCACACCCGCTATTTGAGAACATTTGAAAATGTCTAATTGCGAAGCATCGAAACCAAATTGAAACCATTCATATCCTTGAATTTTGTTCGCGCATTCTTTTCTCCTGTTTCTGATCGCATGCTTTTCTTTTATATATTCCTTGATTGCTTTTTGCATCTGTTCTCTTTCGTCGTCGTGAAACAAGTCCGAAATTGGTAATAATCGTGCATTGATTAAAGCTGGATGTTCAGCGGAGGTCTCATACCATTTTTCGACACCTTCAGTGGTAATTTTATCCGTTGATCCACCGAAATACGAGATTTCGTAATTTTTCTCTTCATTGATGAATTGACGAACTTGCTTAGTGGAGCAAATTTCAACATCAGAATCGGTTAAATTAGGAAAGTTCGTCTTTGCTATTTGCATTGCGTTACTTCGCGGGAAATCGGCATATTTCGTTTTGTCCAAAAGAAGTATTTTATGAACAAATGCTCCGAATTTTGTATTGTGCATGAAGTGAGTGCCGTACTTGTCAAAGAAATCGAAATAACGCTTCGGATTGTCGTAAAAACGCAAGCTTAAAAGGTTGTGATCTTGAATGAAGCTTACCAAATGACTTTTTCTCGCCGCGTTTACTTTAAAGTTAATCTCGTAATAAATTCGTATCTTTTTCACAATCGTCATCGTATTCTTTTCAAGCAAATACTGCAGTCGTTCGTATCTATCGCTCAGCGTGAACAATTGAGGCACTCGTTCAGCCCACATATCTCGATGCATGCTTTCACGCACACTTTCTATTCGATGCATAAGTGCGTGAGTTTGGTCATCTTCAGTGTAATCAATATCGCGACGGGATATTTCCAGAAAATCAGGATTATCGTAGCTTACATTCATTTGATTACTATACCAAACTTTGCGCTGACTGCATCTATCCAAATCGAAAATTTGTTGCCTTCTCCCGCCAATATGCGGACACTGGAAAATATCAAATTCAGTTGCATCATAACCATATTGCAATAATTCATAGCCTGGTATTGCATTTTGGCAGTCGAAATGCGGTAATGATTCGACTGGAGTTTCTTCTTTTTCAACAGCTTCGTCGGCATTTGTGTAAATGGAACCTGAGTATTAAAATTGTTGTAGTTAGCAATTGAAATAATCGTGAATTAAAAAAAATGAGCGGTTAAAAACGCCTTTAAATAAAGAAAAAGCTTTAAATAGTTTTAATTAGGTATTTACTTAAGACAAGATCATATTTCCCATCAAACTGTTTAGCGTTGTATGCAGACAAAAAGTTATTGTTTTTCACAAATTTGTAAATTTTTAAAACATCTCCCACTTATTTGTGCAGCAGTAATTTTTATTGAAATTTCAAATTTGAAATTTTTAAAAACCAGGGTGGCGCTTCCTACATCACTAAGTAATTGATGAAATTCACACTTGCGAACAAAAAGTGAAAAATTATTGAGCGCGACAAGAGTTAAAAATGAAAAAGGTTTTGGCAAACGAAAGTAAAAGAGTGGAAAAGACCTTCACTGAATTCTGTTACTTGAATTTGAAACGAAGGAATAGAATATAGTAACTTACAGGAGATGAAGACCAAATTGAAAAATGATGCCCACTTCATTTTAATATTAATTCCAAATGCATTGGTCGAGAAAAAGTTTTAATTTATACGTAGTAACAGAAAAGGAAATTGAATTTGGTTGGCGCACACAATCAAGCGTCGATGTAAACAGCGACGCGATCCAGCAACAGAAACATTGATTCGTGCGGTAGTAGCGATGAAACATGGATGAGAAGAGCATGAGTAGAACTGTGTTTCTGTACGCTTTTTATTAACGTCTTTATAGCAGCACTCGCATTGATCTGTATTTCTCTTCGATAGTTTAGTATGCAAAGTTAACGAGAGAAAGAGAGGGAGAATCGATATTCTGAATGTCTACTGATATTAAGTTTGTGTAAAATGGCTTTGATGAGAGCGTTTGCGATAGATAAATCCTTCAATGAACCGTTTCTATTTATATTTACGCGAAAATTAAATTTAAATTAATTTAATTACTAGAATTGAATTGATGCTCTCACTGCGCGAATTATACTTGACAAGAACTTAAATTACAATAATAAAATTATTCGTGAAAATAGCGTTAAAGCTATCGCTGGAGTTTTGCTTAATTGATTAGTGGCCTTGTTGTTGTCCACTTTTGACCTAAATTCGATATGTTTGCAGTGAGCGCGTTTCACTTTATCAAACATTTTATCCATTATGCCAGATGCTATTATGTAACAAGTTATTACAATGCTTTCCATTTGTTCGCACGAAAGTTTTGACAGTTTTCAATGATTGACCGATCGATCGCGACATCTTTTCTAATCGACATTATAAGCATCATTGTTCTTTCTGCTAAGTCTTAAAAATAGCTTTACGCAATATTTTGCGAATTAATTTCGCAGCGCTAAATTTTGTTTATTTGAATAATTAATTCTTAATTCGTTACATTGATATTCCATGCATACTTTGTGCACACACAATGTATACACGCAAAAAAGTGATACGTTTTCATTTTCAGCTTAAGCTCTTCTCACAAAAAAGCGTTTCGCCTAATTTCAAGAACCCAAAATAAAAAGTAGGCCACTTTTTCATCGCGTTTTTGTTCTTCACACGAACTCTCTCTCTCTCTCTCTCTCTCTCTCTCTTTCTCTCACTCGCTCACTCAGTCCTTCTTTCGAATAGGTGTTCACTTTTTTGTTACGTTTTAAGCCTAAAACATGGCATTACGTAATTTCCGCCCAGAGCTTTTAACATACGTAGTCTATGTTTAATAAATGTTGCCGCCGTTTTTTATTCATTTGACGTTTCATAATTTTTTCTCTTTATTCATTCTTCGCATCGAATTAACAATGTGTACGCAAATAAAGTCTGTGAATGTAATTAAAACAGAAGTAACGAGCGTTGAACACTTCAATGTTTTGAGAACATCGCCTTAAATAACAATGAAAATAATTGCAAATAACGTCATACGCTCAATGCAAAATGATCAACATTATGAAAATAAATAAAATACTTAAAATAAAGTTTGGCTTCAATGTGCTATTCGCGCCGTTTTCACAAAACTTTTCTTCGCTTTTTTTCTTCACTTCATTTATTAATACTGTGATCTCATTAATATCGTAGCTGTCCTTTTGCCGAATTGCTTCAACTTTGTTTATCACTTCTGTAGCATTGATATCCAATTTTTGATTGCTTTCCTTGCATCTCAGCGATCTTGTGACCTCTTCCAGATAGCCTCTCGCCAAATACGCGTGTATTGTGTTTTCCATTTGACTACGCATCGATAAAGGCAAGAGTTTTGATATGGGATTCAAGTAAACATTAGTCAAATACACTGTTCCTTTCCTATCTGAATCGTTGAATGTGCCAAATATAAAATAATCTGCATTCTCTCCACTTTTGCGTATTTCAATGCTATGATTATCTTTACACGTTGGATCAGAATTAGAGGCAGCGTCGGAAAGAGTGAACTCTTGCAAACTTCGCTTTTCAAGCTCCTTTAGCGACTCATTATCTTTTTGGCTAAATTCGTGTTGGTCGATTCGGGCCACTTTTCGCTTGAGCGTTCCGATTTGCGCCCATTGGATAAAATGAGTGCCAAATTTTCTTATCATATCCAAATATGCTTTCGGTGAGCTATCATTTTGCAGTGATTTTACTGCCGAAGCAAAGCTCGGCGAGAAATATGATTCCAGAGTGGCGTTTTCGAACTCAATTGAGTAAAATCGCCTTGGCGAGTCCGAAATTATGTAAACATATTTGTTTACGAGCTCTTGCATTTCTTCGTACGACTTGCTCAACGAAAACAATCCATTTTGATCCTCTTTGTCGATCATATGCACTACGCTGGTTGACAAGTGTTTAATTCGCTCAAAACTTGTCGCTTCCTCTGCCTTCGTGTATCTCAACATGCTCGATTGTATTTTTAAAATTTTCGGGTGACCAAAATGATTTTGATGATTATTTGAAAAGAAATTTGCTTCACAATTGGTCAAATCCAAAATTTGTTCACGCTTTCCTTCGATCGTTGGACAACGGAAAACGTCCAACCTCGTAGCGTCGTAACCATATTCAAAATAAACGTAGCCCGGTATCAACTGACAACTTGCTTCGCGCTTTTTCCTATTTATTGTGACAGCAGAGTCAGGCGTTATAAAATTTCCTATAAATAAAAAATTTTATAAAAATAATAAACAAGTTGAATTCAAATAAACTAAATTGACATTCTAATTTTTCAAGTTTACTGTTAACAATTTTTAAGTATTGTAAGTTAGTTTGTTGTTTTGTATTTGACCGAAACTTAAAACGTTTTAAACGTTTTGATTTGACTCGACACTTTGTTATTCTTATTTTCGATCATTTTTTGCAAAAACACAATTTAAATAAAAAGAGAAGATATAAGAAGGCACTTACCGCAAACGATCAGCAGAAAAAGATGAAAGTGAGTTTTACTCATTTTTGTGCAAAAACAGCGAATTGACGGCGTTGAGACTTCAGGTCAAGACGAATATAAAAATGAGAATATGAAAAAGCGATTGATAATTAAGATAGCAGCGAGCGGAGAAGATTCAGCGAGGACACATAAAGCTATAGCTTGACTGCTTTCACGAGGAGAGCGATGAGCAGAAGCAATGAGAAATGAGCGTGGAATGATGGTGAAAATAGTCGTTGGTGGGTGTTGTCTGCTATCGAATTAGCGATTGATGCGGCATCAAAACTGTAAACTTTTAAGCGAATATTTTTTTTTTAAATGAGCGTGAATTTATGCTCATTTCGAGTAAACAAGTTTCTCATTTTACAAGCATTTATAAACAGAAAACTTATGATTTACCCGCGCTCTATTCGCGCTTCAACGCTTTGTGCACCCGCTTCAAGGATGAAAACAGTTGCGAATCGCAATTGTACTTCTGGATAAATGCTGAAAGCTCAATTCGGTTGTCTTCTCACAACAAATCGATCGCGAAATGGTTGCAGTTAGCGACTTTTAGACGCTGTTTTTCAAAATGTGCACTACTTTCATATTCTCTATATAGTAACCATTGTTGTTAGGATCGCTTTCGTTCAACATGAACGCACTTTACCTAAACACTCTCTGTACTTGCAATACTCGAAAAACGTTTTCTAGTATATACAATGAGCCAAAACTTGTACAGTTTTCTGCTTTTGTTTGTGTTTTAACCGAAAAGTTATTTTGAAATGAAAGTCAGAGTATCATTGAAATGTTTGCGCATTGTGCTGGAAACAAAAGTCAAGTCACGTGACTTTGATAGCGATCAGCAAATGCGTTTAATCTAGCGAGACCCCTTTAAAATGGCGTCTGTTAAGTTTTTGTTCTCGTTTCTCACAAACACACCTCGCAAGGATTGGCTGAAATTTTTAGTGGAAACAAACGCACGTAAAAATGCGTTTTAATCACAATGCCGTGAAGCAGCGAGTAAAATTTAAAATGACGCACGTCTGGAAACGATTGCACAGCTTTAATTCAGTTTAATAAGAGAGCCTAATTAGCTTTTAACAAATCGAAAATATTTTTGCTTCGATATAAGCGCCTTCATTTGCATTATTTTTGATTCGAAATTTTATATAAAGTCAATTTATGTAAACGCAGAAACTATTTTGAAGGTGATGTTATTGTTTAAACACCTTGTTTCAAGGCAAAAATGTATTGTAAAAAACCAATTTGAATTTTAAAATTAAGAATCGAATTATACGCAAAAAATGCTGAAAATCATTAAAAGATTTAAGAACTTGTGTCTTGTTTACGGTACGAAGTAAAAATTGTTTCTTACAGTGCCATCCAAAAAAGTTGCTTATCCGCCTCAATTCAAAACTGTAGTTTATTTCATCATTAATTATATGCTTAAGAAAAGCAAATTTTTGGCCAGCACTGTGCACATTTATTTTGCCGGAAGATAAATATGCACAAATAGCATTTTCTTGTTATCAAACATGAGTAAAAACAATTGATGAACATAAAAGAAAAAACGCTTGTGAGAATCGCAAATATTTAACAAAGAAATTAGATTACACCGTCTCGCTTAGATAAGCATGATAAATGACTACTTAGAATAAGTCTGTGCTTCGATTCTTATGTTTACCTATTCTCCTTTTCTTATCAAAAACAACCAAAGAAAAATGAAATTTTTGATTTCTTACAAAAACAGCTTTAAGAAAGCTCTTATTTTTGTCAAAGCTCATACTTGCCAGATTGTTCAATTATAAAGTTCCAAAATGAACACACAAAAAAATTCGGTAAAAAATTATGGTAAACATTTTCATAAAATATGTACAAAATTAGTAAATACTAATTTTTTTCTTGTTTGTGAACATTGCTGCAAAGAATCTATTAATATTGCATGGGAAGATTAACCCTCGCTTAAATATGTGCATTAAATGAAAGGAAAAACAAATGTAATATATTTCATATTTCATTTTATATGGTTGATTCGTGCTGGCTGTAGAAAACAATATTCTTTCTGTTTCGTTTTTTTCCTCTTGTTAAATTTTTTAAATTTGACTTCATTTCATCGATTGAAAAAATATTCTTTTACAAAAATTTGTGAGATTTTAGTGGTATTATAACTTTGTTTAAATTAAATTACTTCACTATTTAAAGTTTTCATAAAATAAGCATTTAGAAATGAAAATGAATGAAAAGGTATTAACGAGAGCAATTCATCCAACTCATATCTCGTTAGTACAATTTAAAACCACATTAAACAAGATTATTTTCTCTTTATTCAATTCAGTATGTTATACGGACAAGCAAATTTTTTCTCAAAATTTTTAATTTTTTCATAACATTAAATTTGATATTGACAAAAAGATAAAAATAATTTGGATGAAAGCTACCTGTTTTGAAAAAATATTTGACACAGAAGAAGGAATTGGTCTGTTGAGGTGAATTAAAATTGTTCTTATTTTGGAATCAATGTTTCTTTTACTGTATTCATTCCTAATCATAATTTCTGCTTCTCTCATAATTTTGTAAACATAATAGGTTTTTGGATAACCACGACCAACGTGAATTTTAAGTAGCTGAAGCACTTGTCTCAAATAGGATCGAGCCAAATGAACGTCTATTGCTATTTTAAGCTGTTGTGCTTTCGTTATGTCTTTTATCAGTTTGGAAATCGGTTCTAATTTTACCGGGATAGCATATGGATTTTGAGCTATGGTGTTGAGCCAAGCTTCATATCCATTGTTTTCGGCTACATGAATAAGTCCGCCGTAATATCCTTGCGTATAATGTTTAAGTTGGTTTTCATATATTCGCATTCCAATCGTTTGATCAGACGAATTCGTTTCGTTTTCATCGCATATTTTCACATCTTTATCACTTATATTTGGAAAATTTTCTTTGGCCGTTTCAATCATATTTTTTCTATGAATTTTATCAGGCATCAGAGTTACTCTGCGAACCAAGCCTCCGAATTGCGCTGAAGACACATAATGTGTACCGAATGTCATTATGAAATGAATGTATTCTCTGCGATGATAAGAAACGAAAAACAAAGGAAGCTTGTCTTCCTCAATGGCAAAATGCCGTGTTTTTATCACCTGTAATTGTGGAATATCTTCGGCATCTAAATGCACATTGTATTTCGGTATTTCATGTTCTGAAATTATAACCAAATGATTTTCAAGTTTAGCTTGCAAATCTTTGTAATTTGGAGAATTTGAAAATGGCCCTCTTGTGTGCTCTATCTCTACATCGCGCCATAAATATCTGTCAAAATCTTCCATATTTTCTATCAACCAGGTTCCATTGTGACTTAAAGATTCAAATGGACTCGAGACATGAAGTGAATCTGGAACTTCGTACGAAAAATTTGTCTCTGAATATTTCCACATCCTTCTATACGCGCACCTATTTAAATCGAATATTTTCTGTCTCTTACCCCCGGTTTGTGGACATCCATGAAAATCTAATTCACTTGCTTCGAATCCGTATTCAAATAATTCGTATTGTGGTAAAACATTATCAGCGCATTTATACGTATCGTCGCGCTTCATTAAATGTTTGATTTGATTCACATTTTCTGAATGAGCAGCTATTTTTGCGATTGCTGCATAGAAATACATAAATATTTTAAAAAACTAACACTCTAACTACTTCAACATGGTTACGTTATATGAAACTGAAGAAAATTCACAATTTTACTACGTAATCAATTTTTATGTTTAAATAACAATGAAAGTTCTTAAGTTTCATAGCAAATTTGATCTGTCTATGCAAAGAATTTATAGCAATTTAAATGTTATTGACCATTTTACAAAAAAGAAAATGTTTGTTGGTTTTATAGTTATAAACAATTTTTTGGTACATTTTATCATTGAGTTTCATATCATTCATATCATTGTACATTCATATCTTTGCATCTTTGCATGGTTATAAATAAATTTTAATTTACATACGGGCAAAAAACTTAATTTCTAAATGTAAATATATAGCTCAAAACTCATTTTATCATCTTGTTTACTTTTTGTTTTTAATATAAAATTTTAAAGTACGATAGGCTCAAAAGAAAATTGCTTTCAAGTTAAAGTCTCTGACTTTTTATGATTTTGAATTTATGACGATAGTGCTTCTTCCCCATTTTAAACTTCACTCGGAATTTGTTTTTGCATTTTTGAAACATTTTATTTTTACCGTTTCAAAGTTAAACTTCATAAATTCTGATAATTAATGCGAATACAAATATTTCTTCGTGCAAAAACAACAGCAAATAAAACTGTAAAATTACGAACCAAACTTTGGATTAGTCATAAAAATTTTTTGTAAATTCAAATTATAGCAAGATAAACTTTAATAGAAATTAAATTTAAATGAATCATAGAACTTACCGGCAAATATCACAAATGTTATCAGATTTGTTTTCATCGCTAGGAATACGGAAACAACTTTATGAGAAAATTATTTTACTGTGTTTTTGAAACACAGCCAAATATCGGAATAAGCTTAAAATGCTAAAATATGGTTCAGTGCGTGCTGTGATTTTTAAACTAAATCTAAATATTCACTCAGCCACTTAGTCGGTGGAAAAGTCATTCGAAAAGAGCGATTTTCAGCGATGTCCTTGTCGCTGCTTTTGGAGGATGAATGTGAAGTGTTTTGGCAAACCAAAACATTCATAAATAATGTTTGGCTTAAAAAAAGCAAAATCTGACTGTTCAAAAGCCAAAAATATTTTTTCAACGAGCAGACAAAATAATTTGAAGAAATCTGTTCCTACGTCTGGTTAAGTCACCTCTAACTTACCTCGTTACAGTTTTTTCCACTCGCGTGTAAATAGTCTTTAATCTTTTAGCTTTTTTACCTCTTTAGCTTTTAAATTTACTTTTCAAAACTCAGCTTTGTTAACTTTTTCGCAAAGACAGTTGAAGACAATTTTTTTTTCTTTCCTTCATCATTTAGTTTTATTTATATTCGTCACATAAAATACTTTCAAGTAAATTACAAGTTTTCTTTTTTGTTTAAGCTTTAAATTTATGCGCTAGAATTTTTGTTAAACTTTGTTGATAAAAAATTTAAAGCATTTGTTTAATAAAAAAAAGTTCTTTTAAATTTTCAATTCAAATAAACAAAGTTAATAAAATATTTTATGTACAAGAAATTGAATACAAATAAAAAAGTTAAATTTTTAAAATAAATATTTTCACAAGCAAAATATGTGGAAGTTGAATATTCTTTTAATCCATTCACATTAACTAACTTCGACACTTGCAATCGAATCTCGTCAGCTAAATATTTAATTTCACTTAAATTATAAAAATTGTTGTCTTCAAATTGAATCGCTTTTTCAATTAAGTTTTCCGCGCCACTTTTGACATAGAAATCATCTTCGACTCTAATTTGAAGCGTCCGTCTCAGTTCTTTCAAATCAGCTTTCGCCATGTATAAGAGACACGCTTTTCGCACTTCATTTCTTTTTTGACTTTTAAAAAGATCAGAAATGGAACGCAATTTTGCCGAAATTGGGTATGAATTTTCGCGGACACTTTTCAACCACCATTCAGCTTTCTCTATGGGAATAAAGTTTTTCTCATTATAGAAAGAATCTGCGTAGTTTTCAGGAAGATTCGAATATATTTTTAGCGCATTCACTTGTTGAGTAACGTTACAAAATTGGACGTCGTTGGCTTTTAAATTATTAAAATCGTTCCTCGCTTTTAAAAGTAGATCATTTTCGCTTAAGTTCATAAATTTGTGTCTGTTGAGCGTGAAATATCTTTGGATGAGACTACCAAAAGTCGCTCTTTCAATATAATGTGTGCCAAACTTTTCTAAGTATTTCACATATTTTGACTCGTTACCTTCGAAGTTAGACGGAAGTTCACGCGATGCACGAATAAAGTCTGCATTCAGCGCGTTTTTCGCTGAGAACAGAGCCAAATTCACAGTGTATTTGCTTTGGCAATATTTTTGCATTGCGATATTATTTGTTGCGAGTAAAATTTGCATTTCAGCATAAGAAACGCTGGAGGAAAAAAGTCCGCGTTCAAATTCTTGCTCGATGGAAAATAATGTTAACAAGTAATCGCGATAGTCATCGATGTCTTTGAAAATTTCGATGTGGTAATTTTCACTTCTACTCATTACATGAGCATATAATGCATCAGGCTCGTCGATTACTTCACTTGTTTCAGCTACGCGCCATTGTTTTCCTCGTGAACACTTATCAAGATCAAATATCTTTGCCTTTAGTCCTAAATGATTTGAGCAGCGATAAAGCTCGAGCTGAGTAATGTCAATACCATATTCGAACCAGTGATACTCTGGCAGTATGTTCTTACAGTTTGCGTTCGCATTTCTTTTCGTCAACAATTGCATTTGATTTTTACCGAACACATCACTTGCAATGATATCATTTTCTTGCGTTGTTATTTCAGCTATGAGTTAATTGGCGATAAAAAGAGAAAGTTACGTATGAAATATTAAATTCAAAGCAAAACAAGCGAAGATGAAAATTTGTTATCCTTGTTTCCACATTTAAAAAAGTTTTCTGTTTAAAAATAAACGGCGAGATGTTTTCGCATATAATGTTTCATTTTGCACTTAGTTCTGCAAAATGTTTATTCAACGAGAGAACTCAAGTGAGAGGAAGCTAGTTAGTAACAAATTAAAACCAAATAGCTTACGAAATGTTTTTTTTATATTTTCATGTTAAATTATCCTAAGCCATAATTAAAGAGATCAGCGTCTCTACTCACCGATAGTTGAAACCATAAAAATAATTGATCGTAAAGTCATCATTTCTTTCCGCTTTCCTCACTTTAATAGCTCGCTCACGACGTAAATAAATGAATTTACTTTTCATTTTCTGCCTTCACGTGATTGCGATTTAATTGAAGGCTACGAAATCATTATTGAAAAGGGCACTCGTCGCAATCTTCACTTTCGTTTAACTTTGCGAGCCTGTTTTTGAAGAATAATTTTTTTATTTAGTCAAAATCAAGGTTTGAATGCAGATGAAGCGTTGCACATTTTGTTGTTGAGATTATTCGCTTTTCAAGAAAGTTGCTTCTTAGATTAGGGAAAGTAATTCTTTTCTCTTCTACTTATTGTTTTTGAACTCAAAATCACTTTTCTTATCTTTTTCATTTGTGATGAGCTCTTATCTTAAGTTAATGAGTTCTTTTATTCTTTTGTTGACATATTTTTTAATTTGTCGATTTAGACTTTTGTTAATATTTAAATGAATTGAGTTTATTAACTTTTAACATGTAAGTAATTTTAAAATTAATTTAGACTCAACTTATTTTAGTAATACTAAAATCAACGCTTTCAGTTTTCCTGGATGATACAAAATTATAAATTACATGTTTATTAAAAAACATAAATAATTGAGGAAAATAAGCAAAGCAATTCGATTTTACATTTTTTAGACTAGAGATCAATCAAAATCATTTTTATTATGAGAATTGCAACTTTTAAGCGCTTAAGTAATAAGTGAATCGCTTTAGGATGTAATTTTCCACCAGCTTTTATTTTTCATTACTACATAAAAGTTGATTGGGAGCTCATGATTGATTAGATAGCAATATCCTCAAGGAGGTGCGTTTAATTTCTGAACAAGCTCTTCTTTATGAGACTCTGTCACGAAAACTTTTGTTGCTTCTTGTTTCCTTTGAGCACTTATTCTGAGTTCGTGTTATAAATTATATTTGAAATTTGTAATCGAGGTTAAATATGTTAAAATTGTGATTGTTCGCTTTTATCACTAAGTTTACAAATCAAAGCGAACTAAATGATCAATACCAATATCACAAAATTGATTATCCTCTTTACTTTAATGCCGTATTAAGTTTATTTATATTTACTTTTTACACAAAATCTCTCTATCTGATATATCTCTCTGAGATATCTCTATCTGGTATATTGTCATTGATATTTTACAAATAACTTCCGATAATTGCACACCTATGTAAGAATCTACTAATGACTTGATAACTTTCTAAAATGCTAAATGACTTGATGACTTACGTTAAGAATTTTTTCATTTTAGATTGAACATTGGTATAAAAAATAAAATTTTTGATAGCCTCAGATCGAAAACTGCGCAATCTTTTTCTGGAATTGTTGAAAAGGAAAATATTTAGATTTAAAAGAGAAAGACATAAATATTAATAATTGAATTTCTTAATAAATAATAGAAAGAAATAAGAATAATTGAATAATAATAATGATTGCAAAATTTTAAAAAGCAAAAATACATATTACAACTCAAAGTCAAAATGATATTTCTATTGAAGTAAAAATCTTTTGAAATAGACACAATTTTTAAAGCGTTTGTCTTTTTATCTACTTTTATTGTATTTTTCACCCTATTTACTCTTTACTCTTTATATTTGGTGCTTTTTTTCAATACCATTTTTCCAAAATTTTTGAAACTTAATACGAAACATAATTTTATAAAACGAAAGGTAAAATAAAATGGCATCGAAAGGTAACTCGAGAATGTATCAGGAGAACAAGCAATTTTACCAACAGAAATGTTTCAAAAGTTCATTAATCTCGAAACTTTTTGTCTTTTTAAACGTGAAAGAAAACTACTTGAATTATCTGTTAAAATCTAATTGCCCACTAATCTCTTCGAAAATAATCTAAATATATGCACTTTCATTTCAAACATATTTTATTTGTTTTTTATAATCCCCAAAAATTATAAGCTTTTCATTCAAATAAATAAAAATTTTACATTTTTCGAACTAAATGCTTATCGTAAAAAAAGTTTTGAAAGTTAGTGCGAATCTTTTCAATAAAAAAGTTGTTAACTATTTCATGAATTTCTTTATTTTTTATTAAGGATTAAATATATAGAGCATTCAAAAAGTGATACATTTTATAAATAGATTATAAAAAGAAAACAAAGAGACTAAATATGATTTTTCTTTCACTTGTCGCGTCCGAGCGGTTTAACGCGGAATCGGAGTTCGGTTTGACGCGAAAGCGGAAAACGAAAATGGAAAGGAACACAAAATTCGGTTTATTAAAAACGTGAATTAACGTTTAATCGCGAAAACGGCACAAAAAGAACTAACGAACTACGCGTTGGGAACGCGATCTTATAAAGAAAAAATCTGACGAATCGCAAAGCGATCGTCTGATCGGTGAGAACCGCGAGCGAGTGAGCGCGGGTCGCTTCACACTAAAACGTTTTTTCGATGATGAGGTATATTGCTAATATC
>NCKU01002192.1:0-20287 GCA_003675995.1 Dinothrombium tinctorium
GAAAACGATCGTTCATCAGCAACTGTAGTCAAAGTTGCATGCTTCAAAATTTCTCTCAGATCAAAATCTTGAGGTGAAGCAACAGATTTATAATAAGAATTATTTTCTAATGAGCTGAACAACTTTTCTTTAGCGGCTCCTGATAATTCATTTGTGACAACTCTCTGCTTTTTTAAACCTCTTTCCTTTGAAATTTGTATCAACTTGCTTCTTGCATGTTTAGAATAAAACAGTAAAATTTTCGACACTTAAAACCGTCAAAAATGAGCTCAAAGGGTCGAAAGACAAACAATAAAGTAGCTTTAATAAAAATCTGAAGGCAGCCATTGCCTCCACTTCGATCCAGTTTTTCACAAAATAACAATCGTCTCGCATGAAATTGCTATTGGTAATATGAGATAAAACGAATTTGTTTATAATGAGCATAGTCATTTTACAATTTTCAAGCTGTTGAAAATTTTACGACTCTTATTTCATTATAACAAAATCATTAAATTACTACCCTCTGAACAAATTTTCCATTCTTTAAAATCCATGAAATTGCTATCCTCACAGCGAACAAATTTCTTTCATATCATGTTACCGATATCAAATAGAACATTTGCGAACAAATCTGGCCATGTTTTGCGACAAAATTGAATGATGTAGGAAAGTTGAGAGAGAGAGAGAGAGAGAGAGAGAGAGAGAGATGAACAAACAGTAAGTTAGCAAAATGTCATTTCTTCTCATAAAATTTCTTCATATTTTAGCCATCGAGATTTAGGCGAACACAGCAAAAAAATTCTGCACACCATTACAATAATTGGATACAAGCGAAAATTTACAAAAAGATGTTTCGTTATTATCTCGTTTCGATGTGTGTTCATCAAGTAAAAAGAAGTAACAAATAAATCCTGTGAATTATATTCATTAACTAAAGATTAAATGCAATACTCAACAGTCGCAACAGCGACTTCGTGTGCTTATCATGTGAAACTTATTCATACTCTCAAATATGAATAGAAGTTTACTTTATTTTTATTCTCATTGATTTAATGTTTATCTATTTATTTGACATGAAAAATTTAAATTCATTCAGTGTATTAGAAATTAATAGAATATTTTGCTCACATTTTGCATCTTATAATTTTTGAAAGCTACTATACGCTGTGTATTTTATAAAACTTTACAAGTTTGAATGTCTCGCTAAAAATTGCTTTGCATTGCCATGATTTACTTAGCGAACATCTATTACTCCCTTTTGCATAAAAGTATTCAATTTCAGTTGTATTTTTAGTAACTTTTAGTTTTCGTTTTTTAACAGTGCGATTAAATTCAAATAAATCGTTTTACATCAATACGAACTTTCATAAGAATTATTTTTGCTCTATTCTCGGAAATTTAAACGTAATACACTATATAGGAAAAGTTTGTTTTTGAATTTATGCAATTAAAAAAAAAAATCTCTTTACAATTTAATTTTTCATGAAAATAATTTTCCACTTTTCTTCACCCTTGATAAGTACTTTCAACCATTACGACGATTTTTATAAAATCATCTCTACTACTTTCGCCTTCGAAAAAATTAAAACACATTTGTTTGCGAAATGATTTTTATTCATTAAATTTGAGAAAAAAATTTTTAAATTCTGAGTAGTGAATATAGCAGAAAAAGCACGTTGTTCGTTTTTATTTTAATTTCACTTAACTTTTTGATGAAAACGTTTCTTGATTCGAACAAATATTCCATCAGTTCGTATTTAATTGCTTCACTAAAATTGCTTTTAGCACAAAGTGAAATGATGCTGCGGTAAAAATGAATTCAAATCGAATTTGATGAATTTAGCTGAGAGCACAGTGCAAATATGATGAAAATTGTAGAAGTGTTGTTATGCAAAATACGATAACAGGCAAAGTGCGCTGACAATTTAATTTGCTTTTCATTTCATGTAATTTCATTTTTCATGGTTACAAGAAAGAGCCTGTCAATTTGTCTTAATTCATCGCCTTTGTTAACTCATCGATTTCGTTTTCATTGCAGAAATGAGAAAAAAAGTGCGCTTCGAGAGGCACTTCATTCTCAACTGCATCGTACTGCTAATTCATTTTGGTAAGTTTCACACGCAACTTCTTCGCTGAAGCGATATTAAAGCGACGCTTTTAAAAGGATGCTTCTTGAGCAAAGAAGGTGCCATCAGTCATCAAATTCGCCGTCGAATAATGCCTTCTCCTTGTCTACGTGGTTACTTCGCCTGCAACACCACCGATATGTGCGTTGAACAGCGCTACAATTGCGATAAAGTGCCTGACTGCGACGATGGGTCCGATGAGTGGTCATGCGGTAATTTATGAGTGACACTTTTAATTTTAAATTTCAAAAATAATTAAAATTCGATTTTGATGCGCTCGCAGCAAAAATAATCAATTTAATACCCTCAAACAGATGATGAATTTAAAAAACAACTTTGGAATAGTTTGTGGCGGAAAAGAGCGGACGAGGATCGAGAGAAAAGGACCAGAAATTGTGGTGAGTTGGATGATTGTATCAGCATTTCTGTTTCCGCATTTTATTTGAGCTATTGTTTCCGTCAGAATTGCCAACAAAACCCGAAAAATGTTGGTGTTCTGCGAAAAGCGTTTTCTGCGAAAATACAGCATTAAGGCAAATACCGAAAAACGTTGCACATGACGTCAAAGAAATGTAAATATAATTTGCTTTCATATTGATGGTCGGCAATCGATCACAAGCGATATTCGTTTCCAGTGATCTGTCCGCCAACAAACTCCACAATATTAGCGCCGATGATTTTCCACTGCTTGAGAAACTTGAAGTATTGTGAGTGATACTCGGAATATATAATTAGCCTTACGCAGAACTTGTCACAGAATTTTGACAGGCAGCAACATCAAAAAATTGTCGCCATTTGCCTTCCGGAATGCTCCTGTTCTCAGAAACTTATATCTGTCCGCTAATTTGATTGAACATTTGCATAACAACACTTTCGATGGTCTGTATTTTCTCGATTTATTGTAAGCATCGAAATCAAAATTTTCTATCAGAGTTTCAAACTTTTGTTTTGTGCAGAATTCTTTCCCACAATCCTCTTTCGACGATCGATATCGGCGCATTTCAAGGATTGGATCGCATCGAAGAACTGTGCGGCAACGATTAAACTTAGCACCGTCAGAAATAAAGTTTGAAATAAATTTCTTGTCTTTTTTTAGTGACTTAAGAAATTGCCGAATTAAGCATCTCAATATCGGAACCTTCGATTCGCTTTATAGTTTGAGAAAGCTGTAAGCTTCGTGTTTAAAGCTCTTCCTTATTGAAGAGATTTTTCATCTTTTTTTTTCTTCAGATTTTTGGATAACAATCGAATCGAAAGTTTAAAGCCGACGCTTTTCAGACATCTCGTTAGACTTCAACTCTTGTTAGTTTCGTTTCGCATCATTTTTTCTCCATTTAATTATTTTATTCGTTCAGATCCTTGTCACGCAATCAAATAAAGCGGTTTAATGGATTTGTTGGTTTATCTCGCCTCGAGACACTGTAACTTTTCTTTTATTTGTCGTCGTATTCGCAGCAAATTTAACGAATCTTTCATTTTAGATCCTTGTACTCAAACTCGTTGAATAATTTGAATGCTTATTCATTCGGAAACCTAATATCCCTTCACAAATTGTTAGTATTTACATTTTTTGTTTGAAATATTAAATTTTGCACAAATGTTGAGCGTAAACTAAAGTGCAAACGAAAACTGCGCGCTCATTCTTCTTCATTAGCCTAATTTTTTTGCTCTTTTTTTTCGTTTAAACTTTACATCAAATAGAGATCAGAACGAAAAGCTAAAATCTAAAGTTAAGTAAAGGAGTGCATATTAAAATTTTTCACCAAAATTATTTTTTGGCGCACACACTTTCCGAAAGGATGATAAGACTGATTCTTTGAAATTAAAAAGAAGAGACACTTCAATGTAGACTGCGAAACTTGCAAACCCATTAGTGAAGGTTGAGATAGTGATGCGTTAAAGATTGAAGCAATCTTAAAACATTTCACGAAATATGATCTTTGCCGAAATTTTTAATTTATTTTTCACTTATATGCAGTATATGTTTTTAATTTTTTGAGAAAATCATAATTTCAACAAACTTTCAATGAGCAAACGAGCAAACGACTGAAATGTGATATTCTTTATTCATATTGGTCATTGCAGCCCATTTCAATAGGCTCTAAGTCTGAGTAGAATTTTTATTAAAAAAAAAAATTATTTTGTAAATTAATACGATAAAGTTTATTAAATTAGCTTCATTCGTTTAGGATCAATTAAATTTTCTTAAAAAGTTTGTTTATTGAAAACTTACTCGACAGTTTTACAAAATTTTAAATTAAATTTTAATAATACCTTTGATATTAAAAAGTTTTGATAGTAGTAATAGAGTAACGATCTTAAATTATTATTCGCGTGAGAGCAATTATTTGAGTCATAAAATAATTGAATTTATTAATTTCAAAGCATTTACAATGTATTGTAAAGCATAATAAGCATAAAAGCTTTTGAAATAAATGTATTCAAATATGGCTTAGCAAAAATTTTGCTTTTCAATTTTCATTTTATCTAAATCTCAACACCGATTTTCATTGAATTTATTCTTAATAAAAAAATTTTGTCTTTTATTTTCTTTTGAAAACGAGGCGAGAAAATGCATAAGCAATAATAAATTTTCTTTAAACTGTTTTATATAAGAATTGTAAGAAACTGTAGAAAGATATTGCGAGAAAATGAAAAAATTGCGATTCGTATAAAAAAATTTGGTGAAAATAATGCTCTGAACAACAATAAATTAAATTTAAAAAATTAAAAAATTTCTTCGTCTTGATACATTTATAACATATGCGATCAAAATTTAATTATCAATTGAATTCGGCCAGTTTTTATGAACTCATCTTGCGCATATTAAAGAAAACTATTTTAGTAAAAAAACACAATTTTTAAATAAGATCGCTCTTGGCCATTGTTTAAATTGCTTTTAAAGCTTAAGATCACAAAATTTAACCGAGTTTCAGGCAGTAGAAACAAATTGTTACATTGCTTACCGAATGAAATTTTCTGTTTTATTTGTTACAACGAAAACTAAACTTTCTTCTCCATACAGAGATTTACAAGATAATAAAATCTCGACAATCGAAGTGAACACGTTTCGAAAATTGCTGGAACTAAAATCTCTGTAAGCTCGATTTTTTCAACAAAAAATAAAATAAAATAAAATAAAATAAAAAAATATTTTTACAGCAATTTAAAGGGAAACGTTTTCAGTGAACTACCAGAGAATGTTTTCAAATATCAGAAAAAACTTACCCATATGTAAGTGAAGGCCTTGTTCGCTTGAATTTGAGCTTCTTGAATTTCAATCATTTTTAAGTGCAGTGATTTTTATCAAAAAAATATGTTGATGATGCATGTCTTTCAATTTTTTAAATGAGCCCGAGCTTTACGAACAAAGAATGACAATTTTCAGTCGGTTCGTGTTTGCAAATTATAATGAATTTAGTGGATTTAATAAGCTCGAATAATTTTCAATAAAAGTTAAGAACCAGAGGGAAAGAAGTACTGTGAAAGTAGCAACGATAAAGACAGAAAAAAAAACGATGTATCACCGACTTTCTATGAGAGAAATTTAGTGAATTTTTTTGGCAAATGGATCAATTTTTTGCGATTTTTTTTCGCTTATTCTACTTGCCAAATAGCCTAAAATCTCGCATGTAACGCATATAGGAGAAAAAATTGGCATATTTAAAAATTGAATTCGCGTTCTATGCGAAATTTTAGGGTAGTTTTAAAATTTTAAACTTTCAAGTATTCAAGTATTTCAAGTATTTTTTGTTTAATAAAATTTTTATTGAATTTATCTTTTTCATAATTTTCAGGCAAATAAGAATTAATCTTAAAAAAATGAAATCACTTCAAACTCCATTTGATGAGCATATAGAGTAAAAGTAAATTCAAGTGAAAATTTTGCCTTAAAAAAAACTTTTTATTAAATTTTCATATTGAAAAGGCCTTGATAAACTTACTTTTTATTTTGATTGTTACTGTTTCACACTGTTCTTAACTCTTATTGAACTAAATCATATTTTATTAAGTGCATAAAGTTTCATCATAACTGACACTGACGAATCGACTGAAAATCGTCTTCGTTAAACCTTCTTCGTAATCGATATTCTAACTCAATAGAGTTAATAATTAGCTTATTTCTCGTGTAGCTAGTGTTTATTTACAAAATTAAATGATTAGCATCGACTTATTTTTGATAAAGATTTGCTACATATGAAAATGATCAAAATTCGAGAAGCTCAATTGCGAGCGAACAAATCCTTTCTTTAATTTTCAATTTTTATTGTCTTTATCTATTGCATCAATTCGGCAGAAAGCAATAAAAATTACATCGATCTTCTGGAAATTTTATTTTCAATTAAATTATTTATAATTGAATGTTTAATAGATACTTCAGCGAATTCCGTCATTGCTTAAGAGCTCTTCACGCACGAGTTTGTGAACCTCGAGGAGATGGAATCAGTTCAGTCGCTCATCTTCTTGACAATGTTTTGCTGCGTGTAAGTGTTTGGATAATGGCAGTTGTTGCCTGTTGCGGCAATCTCAGCGTGCTTCTCGGCAGATTGATAATCAGAGAACCAAACGTTGTCCATTCTCTTTTTATCAAGAACTTAGCCGTTTCCGGTAAGATTCATTTTGGAAAACAAAGAATAATCATTTCTCCCGATAAGATTTTTTGATGGGAATCTATTTAATAATAATCGCTGTTAACGATATCAAATATCGAGAAGTTTATATAAAATATGAGTTCGAATGGCGACATTCCTGGCAATGTTCATTAGCCGGTTTTTTAAGTACGTTGAGTTGCGAAGCGTCAGTTTTAATCGTCACCATTATAACACTTGATCGTTATTTTTCAATCGTTCGCCCTTTGATGGTGAGAAAAAGGTAATTTTGTTCTTTACTCAACTTTTGCAATCGATTTCAAACATTGTTCAAATCAAAGATCGAAAAAATTCGCTTGGACTCTACTATCATTCGTATGGTTCGCAGCATTTGTTTTCTCATTTTTACCATTGTTACCGATCGCTTATTTCGGTGATGAATATTACGGCAGTAACGGTGTTTGTATACCATTCCACATTCACAATCCATTCAGCGAAGGATGGGAATATTCGCTTTTAATTTTTTGTGTGGTGAATACCATAAACTTCGTTTTTGTTTTATTCGCTTATCTACACATGTTCGTGACCATATCAAAATCAGCCAGTGGACTGCGAATTTGCTCGCTCTATCAACACGATCGAGTGATTACAAAAAGATTTGCGTTTATAGTTGGTTTTCAATTTATTTGCTGGATTCCAATAATGATCATCAAATTTATTGCTCTCGCAGGTTTGAACATTTTGTTGCTTTTCATTAAATAAGTAAAAACTTCTAAATCATGACGAGCAGGAATAAACATTGACGAATCGCTTTACGCATGGTTAGCGATTTTCTTATTGCCAGTAAATTCGGCGCTTAACCCGGTGCTCTATACTCTTACAACGCGTCTGTTTAAGCAACAATTTTCAAAATTTGTTTATTCGTGGCGTTCGACACCATCGATGACAATGGAGCCATTGCAATCGAATGCGAATCGAAATCTCTCTTTAAGAAACAACGTGAATTCATTGTCTGATCATACTAATTGATCAAAGTAAGTAGTACATCTAACTAAAAGACAAAACAATCAAAGCAGAGCTGAACTCAAACGATTCAAGTGTCGATGATTTCGAATAAGTGAACTCGAAATCTACAAAATAATGTAAGCGTTTAATATTCAAACGAATCAACTTTTATTTGCTTTGAATTACAATCTGTTAACATTCATTCGATTAGCTTTAAGAAACTACTAACCAACGCTTTATATCGATTAATGCTTTAACATTCAATCAAATTCGACAACTGTCACAATGAATGCACAGACTTAACACAGCGTTGGGTTAAATGTTTCTTAAAAGTTGGTCAATAGTTATTAAGCTCGCAGCGATTGCACCGCTTTCGGTTAATAGTTTCTTAAAGCTGATCAAATGAATGTTAACAGACTGTAATTTCAAACTAATTTTTCTTTAAAAAATTGAATAAAAAATAGGAAAAGCAATTCGCTTTATTTTATCTAACTCATTAATTAAACTCATCTAACGTTAACGAAGCTAAAAACTGCTTCCAGAATTTAAGAGCGAAAAGTTTTGATCTACACTGATGATTTCATTTGCCTAGGGAATTTTAAAAAAAGTTGTATTTTGATGTTTTTCTTATCTTAATGTTAGCATTTCCTTTCATATTTTTCACTTAAACAAACAATGCAACATGAAACGTGAGAAAAAAAAATTATTTTTGAGAATTTGTCATTTAAGATTTTAAGTTTGACGAGAAAACTTGAGACAATTCGTAGAATGATAAAAAACAAAATTAGCATCGGTTTTGCCTTTTTCAAATAATCAAGTGAATTTTAATCGCTCTTTACCATGGCCGGAATTTTACTTTTCGATTGGCAAAAATATCAAAAAACTTTAGAATGAGTTCTGAGAGACTTTAGTTCAAATTTTTCTCTTTTTTTTTCTTTTTTGAAGAAATGAGATTTGAAGGCTGCTTGAAAAACATAAATTTTAAAGCAAATTCTTACAAATTTTAATGTGAAAAATGGATCAAGATTCGAAGTATTGAATAATTTTTGAAAAGGGCTTCATACATTTTTTATGAGTATGGAGTTCTGAATCTAAAGTATTTTATTTAGAATTTATTTTGCTTAAAAATCAGAGTATTTACATTACTTTATAATCGAGTTAGTCTAACTTAGTTTATTTGATTAAGTTAAAAACTAAAATTAAGGCTTAAATTAAGTCAAATTAGTAAAATTACTTTTTTATTTATATTTTCACTTTGTCAATCGAATCGTTGTGATGTTTGATCAATTGATTTTTTTTTACAAAATTATGCAATTTTAGTTCGAAAAAAATTTTTACTTGTTGTAATGCTTATCATATGAACCCCGACCGTATAAGATAACCACTTTTAAAGTCACATTTTCATAATTGAGATGATTTTTGCGACTAATATTATTCATTTATCAATCGACATTCATCATGGAAATATTTTTCACCATTGAAGCATTAAGCGATTATGAAAACTGTAGAAAAAACGGGATTGAGGATTTCCCGTTATCTATGTGTATGTAGAAGATTCATAAGAAAAGATCGGCATTTGGTGTGCGGTCTGTTTTAACCTAGTCTTATAATCTTTATGGACAATGAAACCGCAGTAGTGTATTTAGATATTTAAACACTTTTTTGCGTCAATTTTTATCGGAAAAGATTTGATAATTATTTCGAATTCCTCAGTGCGGACTTGACTGCGCCGAATTTTTATCTTTTAGCGTAGCTTAAAATTCTCATTGATGATGGGAAGATATGCTTATGCTTATGAAGACTTAAAAATAGTAATAAACTGGTTGTTGCTCAAAAGTATTTCTTCAAAAAAAAAATCAAGAAAATATGCGGAAAAACATGCTTTCGCGGGTAATTCAATCGAAGGTCTATGGTGAGGTCATTTTGAAAAATAAAACTGCCGATTGCTTCGCGATATTAAACTATCATGCGTAAATGTGCATTAGCCAATTGTAATGGTTTCATTTTTAGAAGTTATCAGCGAAAACATATCTCGAAAGAAACACATTGTAAAGTAGAAGTGTGCATGGGAATGAAAAATCATTCCAATCCCTTCCCATTTACCCTGCTACTGTTCCCATTCATTTCCATTACCATTTCTATTCCCATCGCAATTAAAAAATTGCCCTTAGAAGAAATGTCGATCTCGAAAAGATTTGTTGATGATCTTTTTAGCCACCAAGCTGGCATCTCTTTGCGCCGAGATTGTAGTGTCAATAATACCGGCAACAAATTTCACTCGTGAGTTGCTGGTCTTACAATTGCCGATGGACGTTTGCCAATCTTGGTTTATCAACTCTTTTTATTCGTGCGAATTCTTGTTAAAAAAATAATTTTTAAACAAATTTCAGAGAAATAATTTTTTTAAATTTCTCATTCTCATACACTTCGTTCCCATTCCCACTTATGGGAATGGGAAAATGCGGTACCCCATCCCCATTCTCTTCCCACGCAGACCTCTATTGTAAAGAGTGAAACTTACAAAAACGTCTGATACAAACCTCGCAAATAATAAAAGTTAAAAACTTTTCATTTGTGATTCAGCATTTAATTTTCATTTCCTTTCATTTTTGTTTTATTCATTAAGTTCACTTGTTTTGTTTAATTTCGATAAACATTGAGATAATTGCATTTTTTTAAATCAAAAATGTTCACTTTTGACTATTTGCAAGCCTTTCCGCATTATAAAGCATTGCGTCACATTCGGTAATCGAAATATTTTATTTGAGATCGAATGAACATTAATGCAACTAAATGAAATCCATCTGCTAAGTGAGCATTCGCAATTTTCAAGTGCCTTTACGTAAAACGTATGAATCACAAGAAATATTTGCGAATTTATGTAAGAGAAGTTACGTAAAAAGTGGAGATAATTTATGGCGCTGTGTAAATCAAGCGATTAACAAGTCGGCAAGCATCTGTAACGAGCGAAAAATCTGTTGAGGCCATAATTTGTGCTATAAACTCGAAGAAATTAATGCGTAAATCAAACCGATGTTGAACTTATTTGTTTTGTGCGTACCGTGTTTCGACAAAAATGAGAATTAAATCGGCAAAATTAAAGAGTAGAGAGAATCGAGAGCAGAAGTAATTTAATTAAGCGCAAAATGAGCGTATAAAGAGTCAATGTTAAAACTGTTTTTCATTTCCAGGCATTGAAACTTGTATTTTATCCGCACAAATTGGTTTCAATAAAATGTCTCAAACTGGATTCTGTAATCAAACCAACGTTAAGTGAGCGAAACAAATGGTTGCCATTTGTTTCAACGAACTTTTGTTACTGTGAGCAAAAGATTTTGTAAACCGAATTTGACACGTTCAATATTTGATACACGATCGTTAATCAATCAGCAGAATCGCAAATAAATTCGCGATTAATTCATTAATTCATTTTTACAGCGATTCATTGTATAGCGTGCAAAAAAATAATTTTTGATTTTCAAAATGTGAAAACAAATTAAATATTGTGAATAGTGCATATTTCAGAATAAATGATCGTTCGATGAAAAAAAAAGCAAATTACGAAAATTCATTAAGCTTTTGGCATCAGTTTAATTGCTTATTTTGTTGCGAATATGAGTTTAGAACTTTGTTGATTACGAACTTCAGTCAGTGTATGTGTTTAAAGTTAATGAAAAAGCTCGCAAACACAACGCGTTAGCAAAGCGCAAAAGCAGTAGCGTGAAGCGAAAAGTGAGCGGTTTGAAAACGATGTTTAGGTGAGTCGCGAGTATCAAATTGGAAATGGCAATCGCTGACGAAATGTCAGCTATTTCCGAAAACGTTTTCTTGTCCGGAATCAAAGGCTTGACACTCGCCAATCTGAACACGCATCGCATTACCTGTGTGATAAATGCTTGTGAAAAGCAGCGTAAATACGCAAAACAAGAGCTCGAATGCGTGCACATCGCGATCGCAGACGAGCGCACAGCCGATATATCGCCGTATTTTGATTTTGTTGCCGACAAAATGAATCAAGTTCTAGAGAAGGGCGGAAACGTGGTCGTTCACTGTGTGTCTGGTATCAGTCGCTCGCCGACACTGGTGATTGCTTTTCTCATTAAATACCGAATGATGACGCTTCACGAATCGTTCAATTTTGTGCACTCGAAACGCAGTATCATTCGTCCGAATAATGGATTTTTCAAACAATTGATCGAATTTGAAAGCAAAATATTGGGCTCGAAAAGCGTGCAAATGATCAAAATTAGACGAGAGCCGAGAGACGGTCATTGCATCGAAATCGAAATTCCCGATTTCTTCGAATCAGAATACACTCGCAAAGTGCGACTCGAACTATTCATTGAGTTCACAAAACAAAACAATTTACATAAAAACGATGAATCGTGATTCGCACGCTGCGGATCGATATTGTTGCACAACGCGCCTTTTTCGAGTAATCCGACGACGAGAATTCGAAGCGAAAAAAAGACAAACTTAAACGAAAAGTATGTTGACAATTCACTCACAGTGTGTATAACTTTAACTTTACATCACAGCAGCTTTTTCCTCTGAAGCAAATGAGCGCGACTAAGAGAGACGAAGTGATGCATTACAAGTATACAATGTCGCACAGACATACGTACGACAGCTTTTGGCCCATTGTTTTCGCCACGATCGGTTTACTATTGAACTTGGTTTACATAATTTGCAAACGAAAGCAAATATTCGCTAAAGTTACGAAAAAGTTTTTCACTTTGTAATTAAATATTCGCTTGTTTTCGATCATTTTGCATTTTCAGTTTCACGGAAAACGTTTTTAACTGTGAATTTCATTTTATCGAAGGAAGAGGAAAGCGAAGAAAGGAAACAGTATTAGCTTAGGATTGCAAAAACAGGGTTAAGGTTGTTTCATCCGCGAGATTAATCTGGAAAAATTAATTACTCGAAATTAAGCAACAAAAAACAATAACAATGCAGGCAAGCGATGAATAAAATGATTCGCTTTAATCGTGTTTGCTCATTAACATTCCTTCGCTTGTGGTTCGTATAACATTGAACAACTACGTACGTCTGATCTTTCAATGTCTCATTTATAAGTTTTTCAATCTTTTCGAACGAGTCATAGTTTTTTCTAGCTTATTCCTCAACACTTTCGCTTAAATTCTAGAAACAAACAGAAACTCGCTTCAAATCGTATCCTTATTTGGCTTCGATCAGACGAATCGTTGGTTCGCGAAGCTAAAAAGAAATCTAGTTTGAATTTCGCCAATTGTAAGCATACACAGGACGGTGAGGAAGGAAACTGCTTTCGTTGCTGCGCGTATTTAAACAATTAACAAAACTTTTTAATTTCAGTTCGTTTGTTCGTTTGTTTTCAAAGAATTCACTGTCTTTGCAAGAAGCACTCGCGATGGCTACCGTACGGTAAGTAATAAATGGCCATAATAACATTTTTCATCGCTAAAGGAATCATGCTTTAAAATCAACAAAATTCGCTTCTTACTGCTTGAATTTTTGCTATGCACTCTAACGACTGAGTATCTCTTTGCGCTGTTGAGGAATTCGCAATGAAAAAAAAGTGAAAATAGTGATTTAGTGAAAATGAATAGTTAATAGTGAAAATTGTAGGGCTGGTCTTCATCTTTTTTTGTCACATTTAATGTGTAACTCTATCTTTTCCATTCGCATAAATCTAAATTCCTTTTCGCCGTGAGATTGAAGATATGTTTGTGAATTATGAAAAATCAATTTTTGTTCTAGCTTCAAGGGCTGTTTTATTGATCTTGCTTATCGACTCTTCGAATAACGTACTTATCGAAACATTAAATCATTTATATTTTTAGCGAATTCTCGTGATGTCATTTTAAAAAAAGTCCATCGAATATTTCCCCCTCTAAATGTATTCATGGCGATAATCAATCAAATGAATTCCTCGCTATGTTTCAATCACAAAGCTAAGCTTACATTAATACCGTTTGAATTGCGCAATTATTTTACCGGCATAAATGTAAAACTAGTGAGTGTTTCTGTTTTACTAACAAGTCTTACAATTACACGCAAACACATTTTGAATTAAGGAAAAAGCGAATAAGAACCGAGTTTATAACATCAATTGTTTTTTCACTTTGCTGAGTTATCGTATACGTGTTATCGTTAAGGTGAAACGCTATAAAACTTATGACATTTACGTTAGAAACGATAAAGGTGATATCCAATAATCATTTTCAGAGGTTGATATCCAATAAAATTTGAAGCTTGAATTTAAACGTTCATTCAGCGTAGTTTGTTATATGATTACATTTCATTTATGGGCGTAGTGGCAAACTGAATACATATTGTCACGTTAATCTTTATTGTCACATAAATTTAATAAAATTTTTTTAATTTTACTTATGGCCGACTACAGAGCAACAAAGTCTGGTCTTGCTGCTGAAGCGCAAGAAAAGGTTGGTTTTACAAAACTTTAGTTTGAATTCTTTTTTTTACATATTCATTGTAATCAAAGGTTAACTCGAAATATGACGCTGCATTAGCTTCGGAAATATTGAATTGGATCAAAACATTGACTGGAGACGATATAAATACATCTGGTGATCGCGATAACTTCTATGAAACTCTTAAAAGCGGAGCAATACTTTGCAGGTATAATCAATAATCAACTACTAAATTATACAAAGTATACATTCGGTCACTCAATAACAGACTCATAAATGCAATTAAACCGGATTCAATTCCAACGAACAAAATCAATAAAGGAAACATGGCATTTAAATGTATGGAAAACATAAACCATTTTCTTACACATGCAAAAGCATTGGGAGTGCCAGACATTGAATTGTTTCAAGCGGTTGATCTTTGGGAAGCGCAAAATCTGACATCAGTGGTTTTCTGTTTGCAAGCACTCGGTCGAAAGGCACACAAGCATGGCGTTGGCTTCGGACCAAAGGAAGCAGAAAAGAATGTCCGAAATTTTTCTGAAGAACAACGACTCGCGGGAAATGCCGTCATTGGAGCACAAATGGGAGCGTTCAAAGGTGCGACGCAAAGTGGTCAAAACTTTGGCAACACTCGTCATATGTGATTGCGTAAAGTTATATCGTTATCGTTTTAAATAAAATTTATTTTGTTTGAACACTTAATTACATAAACTAAAATTCATATTCTTGTTTCGGAGGTTTTGTCGGCAAACCGTACTCTTTTGGCTTTTTATTTAATAATTCTTGAACAGTTTTACGGTAAGACGGAGGCAAAGATTCTTCTTCGAGCGTACATTTGTAATCGGGCTCAATGTGTTTATCTTTACTGATGATTTTGGCCCTTAAAATGTCGCTGTCGAGTTTGTATCGATCCTTCAAATAAAGAGACTTTTCGGGAGGCGAGTCGAAGTGATATAAAACGAAACTGAATGCAAGCAAATCGTGAGTGGACACTAGAAAACGAATGTCTAAATTTACTTTGCGACTCGATGCGGTTTTCCGGGTATATGGCGAGAGGACATTTTGTACGGTAGTTGCTTCATTCCCAAGTATTCGATCTTTCGTAAAACTCCGTCATTATCGAGTATTTCTTCGCCCACTCGTTTTAAACAACTAATCAAGTTTCGCTAAAATGGTGGTCAATTAAAGTTATTGTCATTCATACAGTCAATCGCAGACCGCTCCTACCTTTGACATCTTTCTTGCGATACACAGCAATTCATAACTCGGCATTTTTTGTTTTCTTTTCTTTTCTTTGCGTCTTTTTTGAAATCAAATAATCTTGTTTTAAATCTCTGTTTTCAACTTTTCACGCTTTCGACACAAACGTTGCCATCGAAACCGAAGCGGCCATCTTTGCGCTGCTGTTGCGCTATCTTTTAACTTTGTTTACAGTTAAAAATTACTTAAGTATTCTAATTATTTAATTACATTTAAATAAATGAAATTAGTTTTGAATGCATTTTAATTCACCATTTATTGTTTTCGATTTTTTTTTATTTCCTTCATAAAAGATAAACTCAACGCTTCATTTGAAGTGGTTTATAGTAAGTGATACAAAATTTGTTTCGTTTTGTACCTAAAATTAAATTACATTATATTTGAACTGTAATTTGAGTTTGAATTGTATAATTGAATCAAGCCTGAATGTAACCGATTTCATCACTTTCCGATTTATTAGCTTCGTGTGCGGCTAATGTCACTTCGCCTGAGAACGCTTTGTGCGCACGAATGTGATAGTGTTCATTGTCGGCCACTTTCACCTAAATAAGAGACAAAAGCGAATTTTCACATAATTTGACAATTTGAATAAAAAAGTAATTACTTTAATGAAGTAATTAACACCATTAACTAACTGCGTTTTATATGAAAGCGGTGAAAATTGCTCGAATTTTTTGCCAATTTTGCCTTCGAGTTCAGAGCGAATCTGTTTTAATAAATACAATTGAAATGACAATTGAAAAGAATAGCGAAACGCTCACTTTTTCGCATATTTCTTTGACGGTGTCGTCGACTGGTTTCGCTTCCTGTGATATGCCACCAACCATTTTACTCATTTTCCCAGTGTTCTTTCAACGAATCGACCGTTTTGAAATCAAACGTAATTGTTTCGTTAACCGAAATGCTTGAAGCGAGTGCTTTTGGGGCGGTTTCGGTTTTATTGCGATACTCGTGCTCAATGTTTGAGTAATTCGCTATTTGCGAAACTCGCCGCTCTTTTATCTTTTCAATTCACACTGTTTTACGATGTCTTGCTTCATTTCAGTTTTTAGCGAAACTCACGCAATCATTTATTTTAAAACGATGCAAACAAGCATTTCGCTTTCAATCATTTTCTTACCAAAACTCCCTTTTTTTCTAACATTGAGAACTTCAGAAAAGAACTGAATTTAAATTGGACGCTGTTTTGTAAGTTGATTGCTTACTTTAAATTTTGTTTTCACTCTCTCATTTACAAACATTTCATTCATTGTTTTAAACTCATTTGAATACTATTAAAAAAAAAAGCTGCTTTGAACTAAGGAACATGCCAGAAATGGCCTACGCGTGTCAGGTTAAAATGATCAGTTCCATTTGATAGAGTAAATAATCTTCGGCCACACTTTCATAGCTTTTTTGGCATCCTGCTTTGGTTCGATTTTTCATTTATCTCGCCTTGAATCGAACGAATTCCAAAGCAATGAATTATTGTTACGCTCGAGCCAAAAACACCGATTGAGACGCTATTAAGTTTTATCAGCTACTTTAAACGTTATTGCTCAATAAGTTTAATTGCGAGTCATTCATAGCAATTTCAGTGCTTAAATATTTTGAATGATCATTTTTAATATTAAGTCTGATCTTGAAAAAAACTCGAGTCCAAAGTTTCTTGCCATTCACTTTTAAAAAATTAAAAAAAAAATTAAATTCGATGATTCAATTTCGAGAAAATGATTGCTCGTGCCTACTGTTTATTCTCTGCAATGATCAAATGTTTTTTATCTTGGTTCAATGCTATGAAAACAAATTTGTTAGATAAAAACACTCTTTACGTTTATTAGTCAAAGTGCAAATCTTGCTTGTTGAATGTTTTCTTGAAAATTTTTGCATTTTTAACCAAAGAAAACTGAAAACGATTCGATACGTTTTAAGCGTATTCTTCCACAATATTCTATTTGTCGAAGAGGTGTAAATTTAAATAATATGAAGGGAAGAAGTAGATAGAGCAAAAAACGCCAAAGCGAAATAAAAAAGGCAAAATACTTTGAATTTTTTATAAAGAAAAATTTTCAAAATGGTTTAGGAAACGATTTTTTTTTTAGCTAGAATACGCGTCAGAAGAGATTTCAATTTTTTTTTATACCTTTCACAGTTGACGCAAAAATTGTTATCTGCACACTTCATTTACATTGCGAAATATTGATTGTTGAATTTAAGTGAACTTGCTTAAAATTGAATTTATTTTTTTATATAAAAAAAAGTTTGATTAAAACAAAACTGAGCAGAGAAACGAAAGAACGTCTGGACGAAAGTCGATGACGATTCTACATGTTCTAAAAACTTGCTACAATCACGTTTGGGTTTTTAGAAACTTTTCTCAAGCCACAAATCAAACCTTTGTGCATTATCAAATCACCGTCTACTATTTACACAGTTAGCGTCACATTTTATTTGACATAAGCAAAATAATTTTAATCATAAGACTTTATCATAAGCAAACTTGAAAACGTAAAAGTGTTCAAATGAAAATATGCAAATGCAAATTAATTTAGAAAAGCTAATTAATGAAATGAGCTCACGATAAACGTGCATTTATAAGTGTTCTCTTCGAATGCACTTCACGTGGAGAAATAAAAAATCTTTTTTAGTCTAAATCTAATGGTTTACTCAATGCTTATTTAGGCAACTTTATGGCATTTTGTTTAGGTATTTTATTTGCATTTTTAATACTTAATCAAGGATGCGAAAATCATCTCGTTTTTGTTATTTGTCTATTGAAGGATTAGAAGCAATGGGAAGAACGTCACATTGCTAAAACATAATGTGGTTATCTCAAAAACGTTATTTGAAGCTTATGAAAAGCATGAAATTTATTTCATATTTTCAGAATAATTTGCTTAGTAAATTTTTCGAATAAATTTCTTTTTAAAATAAAAATGTATAAGAAATTCTCATTAACAAAATTGATTAAACTTAAGCAAAATTATGAAAGTTTTGTTTCAAAATAAATAATTAGTTAAACCTTTTCATTATCATTTAAAATGAATGATAATTTTGAAATAATAAGTCGCCTTGAAAGAATTTATCCTTGATTATGAATGAAGATTTTTTAAGATTTTGACCAACAAAAACAAATGGATTGTAATTGGTAAATTTAATCATTATTTCAACGATGCGATTGTGTAAAGTTGAAATTGTTTTAGAATTGCTCACACAATTCCATGAATTCGCATTCAAATGCAATGTGGAATGAATGATGAGCTATTTCCGAAAGCAACAAATGAAAAGTTCATTTATCGTAGCTTGTTTTTTTTTTTTTAATTTGACACTTAATACTATGTCCATTTTTTCCCGTGTTTTGAGTGATTTATACATCCTAATCAATCAATAAATGAATTAAACGATTATTAAAACTTAATTTCTCTAAAATTGTGACATTCTTTTTTTTTGGTAAACACGATTTTTTATAGTGATAAGTTCATAGAAATAAAGGTTTTTATAATTTCAGTTTTGTTTGTAAGTTTTGAGTCGGTTACACTAAAAGTTGTGAAATTATACTGATCGTAAGGATAAGAATGATTGAAAATTGAGTTTGAAAAAATTGTCGGAACAGATATAAATTTAAATATAAATCAGAGAGAAATAGGATCTAAATTTGGTATTTAAAAACTTTTTTGTGTGAAATTTTAAACTGAAGTATCATTAATTTATAATGTTACTAAATTAATGAATTAATTTTCACACACATTTTTTGAGAACCACTTTTTCGAAATGAGGTAAAAACAGCAAAGACGATCGAGTGCGAAGTTCGAATCGAAGCGTCAAAGTTTAATTTGAAATAAATATAAATTAAAAGTTTGATAAATGAATTAAAACGAAAATTGACAAAATTAAAACCCTTTTCGACCCTTTTGATTTCGAAAAATCGCAATTTTTCAATCGTCCCTTCGATCGCATTTCGCGCTGTTTTCGCTTTGATTTTCGGTTTTTTTTTTTCAAAAACAAAACTTTTTTCACTCGTTTTACGGTTTAAAAAACGGTTTTCAAAAAATGAGCGCAGATAAATTTAATGAATTGAAGCGAGAACTTAGTGAGAAGCATATAAATGTGAGCGACGAGTGGCTGCAATCGACGATAAACTCATTTGGCATTTCAGCGAACATTAATGTGAATCACATTTACAGAAAATGGTTAAACAGCGATTTACGAATGAATATATGCGATCACATTTGTTGCGATCACTTCTCATCGAATGCTTTTGACTTATCACTCGCAAGGCGTGAAATACATGGCTTTCACTGCGTACAGGTATTTGCGAATTTACAAACGTGAAAGCATTGAAAACAAATCCTTAAAAGCTAATTAGCGTTGAAAATTCGAGCGCGCCTTTGATTGATGAATACAATGCATTCCTCGAATTGGACGACGACAAGAATGAGGATCTATATTCGCAGACGACAGAGAAAGAAGTCGAAGAATTTCGTGCGAAAAGCAAAGTAAAAGGTCCGAGATTATTGAGCTTTATCTTAACTAATGGCAAATGTGAATTCAAGGCGATTGAATACAAACCGATTGATTTTCTTAACGATTCTTTGCCAATTGGTTTGAAATTACTTTTGAAAGGTCCTCTTGAAATTCAAATGGGAATCATGTTTTTAACTTGTCAAAATGTAGAAATTTTGGGAGGTAAAGTATAAGTTGTATTCGCTGCCAAGTATTTTGTATTCTAATGACCTACTTGGGAGAATTCTTCTATGAGCTGAAAATTCACTCATAAATATTTCAAAATTTTAATTTTCAAAACTGAATAAAAATGCTCCTAAGAGTTGCAGCTTATCTACAATATGTAATTTTACCTTCTAAAAATGACCGTGGCAAGAGATCAATAATTCCGTCGCCTACGAAACTATTTTTTTTTTTTTTTTTT
>NCKU01002193.1:0-20280 GCA_003675995.1 Dinothrombium tinctorium
AAGTGAAAGCAGTGAAGATGAATGCCGCGAACACGACGAAGCTTTGGAATCACTTATGTCGATAAGCAGAAAACATCGCGTCGAACATTTTTTCAATGCTGGCATCGAGTGCGGCGACCATTTCGAGGCGAGAGTCGATTCATGTCTTTCGAGAAACGAATACAAACTGCAATTGATTCGATTTAAGCGCGGTAACCCAAAAGCGAAGCGACGAGCCATAAGCGATTGCAAATTGTTCGCATCAATGCGCGGACCTTCGAGTGCCCGCTTGCGGCCGAACGATCGTGTTTACGTTCGCGTTGTGTCTATCGCAAGCGATCAATGCGCTCAACGCTCTGCAATCGACAACGCGAATCGAGAACTTACGGTTGAATTGTTGAGTGAAAAACGTACGCAAACAACTGAAAAGAGACCTAAACAAAAGGCAGCAAAGATAGAATCATTTATTGTTGATACTGGAAAATTTTGATATTAGAATCTTGTCCACTCGTGATTATCGTGTCATTATTTTTCCAGTGTATATTCGTGATCGCCGACATTGGATGTGCTTTTCTCAACGGCACGTGTTTCATCGGTTGAGTAATGTCCCAAACGATGATCGATGTATCGACTGAACCAGTGACCAGGTGAATATTATCGTCTGACCAAGACACACAATTGACGCTCGCCTGATGTCCGCTCCAGTCTACTTCTGAAATTAATTTAAAGTTTTCTCGCCGCTTGTAAACTATGACACGGCGATTTTTATCGCAAACGGCGAGATGGTTGAAATCATGCGAATACGAGAGTGAAGTAATCGCGTCTCGGTGAATGATTTCAACCTTTTCTTTAACTGCCAGTTTGCCTCCGCTAAATGAGTACACAAATACTTTGCGCTCTTTTGAACCGATCGCTATTTCTTCTTCGCTCTCATCGCTTCCGATTGCTATGCATGTCGCTTCGTAAGCGATCTTTTCTTTGGCAACAATCCGAAAATCTTTCACAACAATCAAATGCTGATAACAAGCAATCACTAAGTGATCGTCACGAGTGACAACTCCGCCTCTTGGCTGCGAGTCTAGCTTCACTTCTTCTTCTATATAATCAAAGTCGTTCAACGAAATAAATTTTAATTTATCGTCAAATCCTAGAGAATAAATAAATTGATTTCCTTTGAAGAGTGCCTGCACTTGATTCGTATGATTTCGTTTGGCAGTTGTCGTTTTTCCTTCGTTTTCAGTCAAATTGTAATTAAAAATTTGACCATCACATGCACCAGTGATTACAGTTTGCTCGTGCACCGTCATCGCTGTGATCGGTTTGTTTTGTCCATAAATGGTTCGCACAATTTTTTGTTCGCGCTCGTCTAAATAATTTATATATCCTGATAGAGAAACAGATAAAATAAAATCGTTCTGCCATAAACATGACACTTGTTGATCATTGAGGTCGTCGCCGATTTTGAAGTTTGCGGCAACTTTCATAGCATTCAAATCGTAAATTTTAGTCGTTTTATCGCCCGAACACGAGATAATTTTACTCGAGTCGTTTGTCGGCCACGCGATGCCATAAATTCCGCCCGCATGTTCATTGAACTCGTGAACTTTTTCGTTGTTGTCATTCTTGTAAATGACAAGCTTTCCATCGAAGCCACCGGAAGCGAAAAAATTTCCATCGCTTGAGAAGCGAACCGATTGAACGTACTTTTGATGATCGCTCAGTTGATTTTTAAACTTGAATGGCGGTCCTTCATAAATGCCGATAAAATTATCGTCAGATCCTGTTATGATTTTGAACGGACGCTTCGGCCGGAAATCGCACGAATTGATTTGCTTCGAGTGACCGATAATCTCACCGAGCGAGGTACCGGTCTCCATTGTGAAAACATGACCGAACTTCTCTCTTCCCTCGCCGACCACAACGATTCGCTGCGAATCATGCGACCAGCAAAGGTCTTTGATGGTACCGATAAACGGCTGGTACTCGGCTTTCAAAATATGTTCTTTTTGAGTGGTGTCCCAAATACGAACTTTGCCCGTGATGTCGGCCGAACAAATGTAGAAACCGGACGGTGAATACTTGGCAACAGTAGTTTGAGCCGAATGCTCGGTGTAAATATCGCTGATTTCCGGGTGTGCGATATCCCGAATGATGACACTGTTGCCGTTGGTGTATAGAAAAGTTTTTCCTTTCGGATCACCTCCTAAAACAAGCGGATTTCCGCGCTGCGTTCGCGGCAAAGTGGCGATTGTTGAGCCTATTGCGAAAAGCGAGAAAGAGTTAAGAGTGATCGCTGAATGCGAGCCCAGCGCGATATACACTTACGATTGCGAATCATTTTCGATGCGAAGCGACCGTCGAGCGCTCAAAACGCGAAATGCGATCGAGTGTTGAGTATTGAAAATAGAAAACGAAAGAACGCCGCTTTCAAACCGCCCACAAAAAGAATGCGTTCGAAACCAAATTTGGCGTTTCTCGTCCGGGGACCGATCGCTACGTGCGATCGCTGCTCGACGCGCGACGAGAGGCATGAATGCGTTACGCAAAGTGAGAGGCATTTTACCGGTATTCAAAGAAGCGAACGTCGACCGCGAAACGCTCAGCGACTGGATTCTACTAAAGCTCAAATTCTACGGATGGGAAGGCTATCGTTTGTCCGCATATCCGCACCTGACGGCGGCCGCCAAAGGCATCGTTTGTTTCGCTTTGGACCGCATTTCTCACGAGAAACTCAAGCAAGCAATGGACGGTGCGATTTTCGAGTACCGCGTTCAGCTGAAAGCGAGCGAACCGAAATTGTTTAGGCGAGAAACGCTGCAAAACTACCTTAACGATAACTTTAAGAATCGGCCGCTTTTACAGCCGCAGGCGAGAGGATCCCGCACCACCTATGTGCTGTTAGCGGACAAGGAGCGGATAGAAGCCAAAAAGGCTCGATTCGCGGCCATCAAATACCACGAAGGCTTGCCGCTGCGTCTGGTTCATTGCTACGATATCGACACGAGTGTTTTGTGCGAAAAGAATGCAGAGTTCGAGATTAAAATCGAGTGCGACTCACGCTTTCACCCTCTTTCGTTCGTGAAGCAACTGAACGAAGCGTCAGTCGCCGGCGGACACTTCGAACTGCTGAGCGTGGAGAGGACTCGACAGGGGGCGCTCGCCGTGGAGCACTGCCTGCGTGAGCGTGACGTCACTTTGGACGCAGTTTTGAAAAAAGTGAATGAAATTGAAAAAATCGTGTTTAATGAAGAGAAGTGACATTTGACTTCATTTAAAGTACGAATTGTTTTAGAAAGAGATAAAAGGGCTTTAAATTGTCGCCCGGCTTCACTGGTTTCAAATGCAAATGTTTACGTTTATCATTCCATTCTAAGCGAATAAACAAATCGTTGAATTTGAAAACATTCTCGTCACCCCCTTCTTCGGCGCTTTGCATCAAACTTTCGTTCATCAGTTTATTGATTATGTTTTCATCGCGAACAAATATCGAGCCCGAAGAAGTCTTTTCTAGCCGCTGCTCGCTCTCGCTTTCGCTCTTTTGCTGTTGTTCATCGCCCAGCAGATATGCTCGCTTCTTGTTGTTCACACTATTGTTATTGTTCACACTATTATTGTTATTCTCTTGCTTCCATCGATGCAACGAACCGCGAACAAACTGCGAATGTTGTTCGTGTTGCAGTTGCTGCTGTTGCTGTAAGTTAGGTTGAGAATGATGTGAGAATGCGTGCGGCGGAGGAATAATTGTACCCAACTCGTCGGTCACATTTATTTGCGGCGGTGAATACGAAATCGGAGAAGTTTGGAATGATGCTGGTGGCGTTAATGTTATGTTCAAATATGGAGCAGGATTCGGAGACGCCAGAAACAATAAATTCTCTTCACTTATCATTTGCAGTTGTTGTTGCTGCTCTATTGCTGGCGGTGTTATTGTCGATGTTGTCGTGGTAGTCACTGGTTGCTGTTGTGTTTGTTGCTGTTGCTGAGGTTGATACGGATGATGGTGATGATGATGATGTATCGGAGAGGTGTGAAGGGAAGGAGGCGAAGAGACGCATAGATATTTAAGTTCATTTTGAAGAGAAGCTATAGGGGGTGAGCCATCTGAGGAGCGGCGTTTGTTTCTGCACAGAAAAATAGTATTAAAACCACGTTGTAATTATAGTGAACGGAACCTCTCGTAATTGTTGGATCGTTGCCGCTGTTTATGTTCAGGTGTTGATTCTGTAAGCGAATGTCGTTTTCTTCGTTGTACACTAACAGGAGGCGTAAATGAGAAAGGAGGTGAAGGGGAATTTGTTGCGGTTGTAGTAGTCGGCGTTGCAGTAGCATTGCCGAAGCCAATTGGCGGCGAAGGAGTCGAACATTGAGAAGAACTTAAATCACTAAAATCAATCAAATGTTGCGGTGGTTGACTAGGAGGTGGGGAATTAGTTGTTGAGGTTGCACTGTTTGTTGTTGTTGCAGTTGTTGTTGTGGTCGTCATCTGTGAGGAATTGGTCGAGTAATTGGCTTGTCCGTCGGAAGCCCGTCGGCCCATGTTATTGGAAACCATGAGGAGCACAGGCGGCGGACGAAGCAGATCCATATTGTTATGAATTGGATAGTTAGGAGGAGCTTGAGCTAAATTCTCACGCATAATAGTTGTTACAGCAGTTGCTGCAGAAGTTGCGGCGCTATTTACAGGCGGTGTTAAAAACAATAAAGGAGGATTAAGCATTGTTGATGATGAACTGTTCGCTTCTGGTCCAAATGTATGCCTACGTTGAGTGCTCGCTGCATTCGCTGCAGCAAGACGAGTGTTATCTGTTGCTGTTGTCGTCATTCCTCCAGATGTTATTGAATTGTTTGCTATCATAACTGTTTGTTGTTGCTGAGGTCGCTCGACGATTCCTGTTGTAATTGACGATTTTCGTTGTTGTGTGATGGAAACTATTGGTAGAAGAGGAGGCGAGGGTGGAGCAGAAGAACAAGGGGAAGCGTTGAAATCTTTACACAAATGATACATGGCATAAATGTTGTCATATTTTTTCTCTTCTAGTGAGGCAACAATGGTATTTAGATCAGTATTGAGTTCGCTTGCAATCCATTCCACAATTGAAAAATCGAAAACTTGATCTACAGTTTTATGTACATTTTGGAGTGAATTTGAAGCTGCTGCGCGCACCCATTTATGGTTTTTTATCTTTTCTATTGAATACCGCGACATAGGATCGACTACGAGCATGTGTCTAATCAAATGTTCACAATCACAAGACATAAAATATGGAATTCTGAATTTTCCATTCAGCACTCGTGATCTGTCAATCAAATAGTTGTGTAATGAGTGAATGAAAAAGTGGCATAGATTACCTCAAACTTTGCAGAGTGTGGCCATCGAATGGCAACGCCCCACACACGAGTACATAGAGTACCACGCCGAGTGACCAAATGTCAGCCTTTGGTCCGTTGTAATGTCTGCCTTCGAACAGCTCAGGTGCTGCATACGGAGGCGAACCGCACCAAGTGGAGAGGAGACAGTTGGGAGAGAAGTAATTACTGAATCCAAAGTCTGTGTAGAGTCGAAATGTGAAGAGAACGAAGAAGGAAAGTGATTGCAAAAAAATACCTGCAATTTTCACTTGCTTCAAATCGTGCGTCAAAAGTAAATTCTCAGCCTTCAAATCTCGGTGCACGATTCCGTTCGAATGGAGGTAATCGATAGCGTTCAGAATTTGACAGAAATATTCACGCGCGACCGGCTCGCTCATTCGACCGTTGGTGACCAAATGATCGAAGATCTCACCGCCGGCACAGAATTCGAGCACAAGCATAAGAAAGCGATCGGTTTGCATAACTTGATACAAGCGAAGAATGTTTTCGTGTTTCTCCACTTTTTTCATGATATCGATTTCACGCCAAATCTTCTTCAGGTTCTCGCCGTCCAGCATTTTCTTGTCGATTATTTTGATCGCCACCTGTTTTCGAGATTGCAAGCGGTGAGAACGGTTAACGGTTCGCGATAGCAGCGAAACTATTTTCGTAAACAACGTTTGCAGCAAAAACAACTCACTTTAGTGTTCGTCAATATGTGTTTGGCGAGTTTGACGACAGCGAAATTGCCTTTTCCGATCGTTTTGATCAAAGTGTAGAAACCTATTTTGAGTGGAATGCCGCATTCGTCGTGCTGTTCGCCACCGTTCGTCGACCGCTGCTCGCCGTTGCTTTCGTCCATCGCTCGAATTCCGGCAACGAACGCGTCGCAAATGAGAAGCGAAAAGCGCTCACCTTTTTCGCTTTACGTTCGCAACGCTTCGCACACGAAATAGAAGAGAGCCGCGTTCGGAAACGCAGCGAAATAAGAGAGCGAGTGTTAGAAAATCGCGAGAAACGAACGAAAAGCGAAACGCGACTCAAAGCGAATTCGCAATTCGAATGCAGCAAAAAGCAGACATTTACACTGCTCTCCACTCGTCTCTCGCTTTCCGTCTCTCATCGCGTTCACTGCGCGCGCGCCGCTCGCCTCTTTCGCCCGAATGACGCGACGCTTTGCGTCACGCAAAAGACGCTCATTCACTTCGTGACGTTTATTGCGCACACTTCGTGCGAATGGAGCGATGTCGCGCCGTCCGTTCGGACGACCGATCGTCGCTGGTCGCGATCCACAATCGATTTCTACTCTATTTTATCGTCGCTCAGTTCGTGAATTGCAGCGAAAACCAGTCGTGCACTTCGTTCACCAACGATCCGATTCGTGGCAATGCCGTGTTCGTAACTGCCGCGTTCTTCTTCACCGACGAACACACCGAAATCCATCCGTTCGCCGCTAGCATTTCGTCATTTGCCATCATTTCGATCATTTCGCTGTTTTGACTCATTTTACGCGCTTTCGTTCCTTCTTTCGTCTCTTTTTTATTCACGTTCGTGTCGGGCGCTAAGAACTTTTTGGCGCTCAATGCGGCCGCGGCCGCATTGCTTGCCGCTGGTGTCGGTGTACTCGGTGTGGTCACCGAACTGCTCGCCGCTACCACCGCCTGCTGCAATTGACTGCCGGTTGCAGAATACATCGTTGCGCTCATCGAATCCAATCGCAGCATCTTCTTCGCCGCCTTATTCTCGTCGCTCACATTCGTTGACGTCTTTTGCTGCTCTTCCACTTTGCCACTCGCATCGGTTTCTTTCTGCCCACTTTCTGCTCCTTCCTCTTCTCGATTGATAGCCATAAAAAGCGGTTCGTTTGTTGCGCGCAATGAGTGAATCAACGAATTTTGCTGCTTCTGTTGCTTTATTTTGCGCAAACAATTGTCGAGCCATTGGCGAATGGTTTGCTTTGCCACCTCTTCGATGATCAAAAACTCGAGCTCTTCGCGCGCCATCAATTCTTCTAATTGCAGACTTTTTCTAATGTCAACTGATCGATATGAAAGCATGTTTAGAACATCGTGAAAAGTAACGTCTTCGCCGTTGTGCAATCGCTCCATTTCGTGCACCATGTGCTTGAATAGAAGACGATCTTTTTCGAGATCAACCTCAAGTCTTCCTTTCAGTAACCGCAAAAGAAATTTCACTTTGCGTACAGGAATCATGCCTCGCTGTTGAGTGTCGACTAGATTCCAAGTGTTTTGAAAATTTCGAATATCAGCATAACTTAACAATGCATCCTCTTCGTTTGAGTAAAACAAAGAAAAGTTTTCCATGATAATAGCCACCAATAAATTCAATACAATATAAGTGATTATAACGTAAAACGAGCAAAAGTAAATCAGTGAGAAGGTGAAATTGCCGCAGTCAGTTTCCCAGTAGTTATTGCCCGGTGTGCAGTAAGGCGGTGAAACCATGCAATCATGCATTATCTTATTCCAATCTTCTCCTGTAACTATCCTAAACAGAGTAATGATTCCTTGTGGTCCTGTTCTGAAGTTCGCCTGTCGTGCTATCGCCTCGCCATGTTTAACGGTTCCGAACAGAATTACACCCATTAAAGCGTAGAAAAATATGAGCAAAAACATGCCCATGATAATGAAAAATGATTTGTAAACTGATACTGCAACAGTCAACATTAGCATTTTGAGTGTGGCGTGTTTTCCTGTTATAGTAAAGAAGCGTAGTATGGCTACAACGAAGCCGAATGAGTACGACACTTCATTCATCAGTGTGAAGTGCAGCACGACCCAAACTACTCCGCAGCAGGTTACGAATAAATCATAGCGGTTACGGCGCGATTGCCAATATCCACGAGCGGTAAACGCGATGCATTTGATCAGCACTTCCACCACAAACATCAGTGTCAGTATCGTCGATACTGTAGCCAATGGAACTGTATGCGCTGCGTTCTTATCCCATGTCACACATAGTAATCCAGAATTTGTTAAAACCATTAAAGCGATAAAACGTTTGAATGCAATGTGTTGTGTAATATCGTAAAAGAATGCACGCCATTTGTTGTAATCTGGGTACAATGAACATGACACTCTTGTGCACAACTATCAAAGTAAATTACCTGGTCGCGGCGGTAAATGCAAAGGTTGTGCAATTTTCAATCGCTTTTTCAAATCGCACCATCTGCGCTGATCAACCGTCAGCAGCGCGGTGCCTCGGTTCTCACCGTAATTCGCGATCACCACACCGACGAACAGAGTCAATCCGATCATATTACCGAGAAACACATAGATGTGAATATAGATAGTGTGGATCTGTATGAAAAGTTTTGATTATAAATAAAATAAGCTTAAGTTGTGGATGAGATAAAAAGTTAGTAAATTTTGCTCACGGCTCCTAGTCGTTGCAAGATAACATCGCGAATGTCGAGCCAACCTTTGAATGAAAGCACTTCAAACAAAGCAAGCATTGCGTTTCCAATTGAATCGAAATTGAAGCGACGTGGATTCGCCCTGTTCATTTCATTTCAAATCAAGCAGCGATTGGCGGCGTGCAAAGAACAAACAGATACACTTGAGAACAGTGAAAACTCACGGGAGAAACGCGTTCGGCGATCACATCTCGTACTTCGTTGTATCCTTCGTATGAAAGCATCTCAAACAATATCAACATTGCGTAAAAAATGTTGTCGAAATTGAAGTTTCTGGGATTCGCCCTTTTCACTATCTTTTAGACATAGAAAACAAAAATTAGCAAAACTTACCAAATTCTTGGCACCAAAATTTGCGGATAAGTTTCGCTCTCTCCCGGCTGTAATTTCATTTTAGTCACAAACACTTTGCGTAAGAAAACACCGACGCATTCATCCTTGTTTGCAAATAAAAATCAACATTTGAATAACGATAAAGTTATTAAGTACCCGATTAGTTATCGTAGGATCGTTGCATCGCGCCAGGCGACCACCGAACATGTGAACACCGTAACAAGCGAATACAAAAAGTAATACAATCAATAGAACCGAGACAAGCAGAATTTCTTTGAATCCTCGACATAATTCGTACACCACTTTCTTCATATGCGGAACCAAATTAAATATTCGCAGCGGACGAATGCATCGAAGTATGAGCAGAAATTGCTCTTTCGAGCTCGGCGCAACGTGTTGCGGCATCCAACACAGCGAAACACACGAAACTGTGAATATGAAGAAATCCATAACTCCAGCCACGTCTTTAATCAAAGCTTTTGGTGTGAAAAGTAAGCCGTCGGCAAATGTTTTCAGAGTTAATTCAATGCTCATCGAAACTACAAACACATATTCCATTATTTGTAGAGTTGGATTGTTCATTATTCTATAATCTGGTCGTTCGAACATCATTGAGATCGAAGATAAAGTTGTCACAATGATCATAAACCAATCCAAATATGTTACTAAACCTAATAGATTATGAATCGCTTTATATCTGATTTTCCGCTCTTTGCCAGTCACTGGATCGCGAACGGTCGGATCATATCGAGCGTAAACCATAATTTGACATAATTTGCGAAATTTAGATTCTCTACCGATGAAGAAAAGGGGATTATCGAAAAATGGATGGTTTTCACGCAAGTCTTCCTCGCGTTGATTTCGCTTCATTTCTGCCTGTTGTCGTTTACGCTGCAATAACTTTATATCGAACTCATGCGGATTTCTTGCACTCGCTCCTGTCGCAGCTCCAGATTCGGTTGTTTCGCCTCCGTTTTCTTTAAGGTGATCATAAGCGTGTTTCATTTTTATCGACCCTCGAACAGAGCGACGAATTGATCGTCCGTCATAACGAGTTAGCTTCTGCCCTCCGCCAACAACATCTTGCTTTGCGCCTTTTCCTGGTATGAATAGTTGACCAGAGTCACCAACCAGTAAGCGCTGGTAATTGCTGAAATAAACATTTAATCATTGGCGTACATACCGAAGAGTCACTACTACCTGTCAGTCACAATTGTATTTACAGAGACTTTTCGAAATAATGAATTCGTTGTGCGCGTTTTGCTCGGTGAGGAGAGCAAACGCAGCGGATAGTTTTTGCGGTATGTCACCAAGTTGTCCAAATTAATTTTTTTCATCGACGGAGAACTTTCCTCTTCTTCCTCCTCATCGACAAAGCAACGCATGAAACTTTCTCTTACTTTAGGTACATTGAATTCAGAGGAAACTTTGTTCAATTTGGTCATTTGCGGCGAATCGGGAAACTTTTCAAATATTCGCAATCGCAACGGAAGCTCTTCACTTATTCCTGCGCTTTGTTCTCTCGCTTTCAATTGCTTCACTTTCTTAATGTCTTCGTCTAATTCCAAGTTGTCGAGAATAACGGCGACGAATAAACTGAGCACAATCAATGAAACGAAAAGATGGTAAAGAATGAAATAAATCGCCACTAATGGACCAATCGTATCGCGAGTTCGTAACATTGTCTCATTCATCACTTCAGTCCATCCTTCTTGAGTTAGAATTTGGAACATGGACATAAACGCTTCTGGAAATGCTTGAAATTTAGTGTAACGATCTAAAGAACAAAACAATTGCATCGAAATGCTGGAAGTAACAATAAGCAAGCACATAGTGAAAACAATTAGGCTTCCCAACTTTTTGCCGGGTCCGAAAATTTTCGAGACAAAATCTTCCAAAACCGGTGAAGCCTTTATCAAACGTACAACGCGTAAAACTTGGAAGTAAGCTAACATCGTTAAGAAAAGTTCTGGTATTATATGTAAAGTGGTACCGATTGCGAGTAACAATTCAAACTTGTGAATGCTACGCTTGAAATAGCCTCGAAAACCGTAGCACCAAACTTTAAGAAAAACTTCGACATCGAAAAAGATAGTCATGATCACTTGTGCGATGTAGTAATGCTTGTAAAACTCTTCGCGACTTCTCCCGTCGTGTTCGAACGAGACGCTCGCTGCAAAACTCGCGTCGATCACAATTCCGATCATTATGAAGATTTGAAACACAGCTGATTGGATGAATGTTCGTACGGCTTTCGGTGCTCTAAATCGACCTTCGCCTTGATTCTCGTCAATCTCGATCAACTTCCATCCAGTGTCATCACCTCTTAAAACTTGTGGCGTCGCTTGAGAAACGATTGCGATTCGCTCGCCCCACATCTGTTGGAATTGCACACGAATCTCATTAAAGGTTTCAGTGATCACAGCAATGAAGACGTTCTTCACAAGCCAAGCGAGAAAGAATATCATTGTCACAAAGTAAAGCGCCGCTCTCCAAGCCGGCAACGAGTCCATCGCTTGATACATTAGATGTGACCAGCCTTCTTGAGATGCGGCTTGATAGACGGTGAAAAAACTGTGCGCCAAGTCATCGAACCCACTGAAACCGGAAACGGTTTTCGGTAAATCCAATTCCATGCAAATCATTCCTTCTGGACACTGATGGCCGTAGTGCGTGTCCGGAGAACAGTGACTATCCGGGATGGCTAAATCATTGAGCGTCAAGTGTTGAGGATCAGTGCCGTTACGAACACAGTGATGCGATAACACGCCGAACAATTGGACGCCAAGCAGACCGTAAAGTGTCATAAAGAACAAGAAGAAAAGTGTAACATTGTAAATTTGTTGCGAAGATCGCTTAAAAATTTGATTGATGCGAGATTTTGGCATCGAAAATTTGAGAAACACACGAATAAAACGGATCATAATCAACGGCCGCGGAGCGCGAAGACACGACAAGTAAGAATATTTGGCAACGATTTTGGTTATTTCCAAAACCTGAAAAGTAAATAAACAAATTGAAATTATTTTTAAACTTGAACAACTTACGTGTAAAACAACCGAAATCCAGTGAAAAACGACCATAATCGCGTCGAACACTGACCACCGATCGCGACAATAGTTTATCAATCCTTTGATGTGAATCTTAGCAATCATCTCTGCGCTGAAAAAAATCGTGACCATAACATCGCAAATGAATGTTATGTATAGAAGGTAAGAGAATTTATTAAATGTCGACGGTGTGTTCAGACAAATCGAGACCAAGCTGATCAAAGCGCAGATTCGAAGGAACCGTCGAACCCATGCCTTCGACAATCAAAACGAAATTAATCAAAAGCAAACGAGTGGATCTATAAACGCATACCTTGTTGACCCACTCTATATCGGTGCTCTCGCTAAAACTTTCCTCGGCACCGTAATCAGCCAAAATCACGTCGCCTCTCAAACTTTGCTTACGACCTAACATCGCGCTCGCGATAGCGGTGAGCGTGACCTTCGGAATGCAGCAACTTCTGCTTGAGCAGAAGAAGTTATAGCAGCAGCGAAGCTTAGCATCCGTGCTTTGCTCATTCGCGATGATGAGGATGCATTTCGCGCATACCGCACGCATCGCATTGAGGCGAGAAAGAGTTGAAGAGAAGAAAAATAGAAGAAGGAGGAATGTGAATCGATGGACACACTTTATTCACATTTTAAATACAAATATACATCAAAATTATGAAAAAGATTCTAGATTTGGCTGAAAAACAATGCTGTAACAGCGAGCAGTGAACGAAACGATCGAGCGACGAGTGAACGACCAACAACGTTGCGATGCTTAGACAGACAAAACAAACGTTACGAAATTTGCATTAGCATCTGCTCGTCTTTTTCTCGAATCTCTGCTCGAACATCTTTTGTCTGTTGGCGAAAAAGGAAATAGAAAGAAACAGAAGCGATGCATGAAAGCGCTGCTTAAACAAATACTCACCAGATCATCGACCACCGGTTTCTCGGGATTGATGCCCAAACTCATATCGATCACTTTGTCTATGGTGTCGAAAAACGAAGAAGAGGAAGATTGGCCAATAATTTCATTTGTTGCTGTATTCGCGGTAATGGAAGCGTTGATATCGTTCAGATCATTTGCTCCTGTATCACCGATACTCGGAATGTTATCGAAGAACCCGTTGTCTTGTTGTTCGTCCGCAGCGGCAGCCACCGTTTCTTGAGCAAGTATTTGAGCAACATTTAACTCTTCGTCTTCTTTGGTGGTCGTTTTTGTGCTCACTTTTCGTCCGTTTTTCGGCTGACGTCCGATCTTCTTTCGCTTCTTCGTTCGCTTTCTCTTCACGTACTCATTACTCTTCTTTTTCAACACTTTTTTCGGCTTCTCTTTACTCGTCTCATTTTCTTCATTTATCTCGTCCTCTTTTATCCGAATCTTTAGCGATGGAATCTTTTTGTTTTCTTCTTTCTTCGGCCGTCCTCTTCCCCTTTTCTCTTTTGCTTCGATCACAAAATTTTTCTTATTCTCTTCTTCAACGACAACTTTCGCTGCTCTTACTTTTTTCACTTTGCTTACAGCACACTTCTTCGGCCGTCCTCTGCCTCTTCTGCGCGCCACTTTTTCTTTCTTCGCTGGTGCCGGCTCTTTCTTCACTTCATTCTTATTCAACTCCTCCACCTCCTCTTTCTTCTCGGCCACCTCCTCCGCCACTTCTGTTTTCTCTGCTTTCCCTTTTGATTCTTCTTTCTTTTCTTCTGCTTCATTTCTATTCTGCTCCGCTTTGTTCTCAACTGTTTTCTCGGTACTTTCATTTTCACGTTTATTCTCTTCTGCTTGAAAATGTTGCTCGCCGTTTACGACTGCCGCTGAAGAGGTATTGATGATTGGGGTACATGGTTCTGAAATGACTGGCTTATTGTGATGATTTTCAGTTCCACAACTATTCTCTTGTAATATAGGTATTGTTGTCGGTGTTGTTGGTGTTGTGGTCATTATTGGCATTGTCACTGCTGATATTTGTGAAAGTTGAGATGAGGATGATGAAGAAGACATTTGTTCGTTGATTAATTTACCTTCGAAAATTGGTTTGATGAATGGAGCTGTGGTCGGTCTAATCTCTGAGATGAGTCTAGGATCAAATGATCGGGAAGCTGTACGAGGAATCTGAAATGTTTGTCGAGTAGCGTCTGTTTTGAAATTATAATAGAGTGAAACAGTTTTTGGTGCTGCTGGCAATGGGTTAGTTTTTTTGATGACATTTGCATCCCACAAATCACTGTTTAGCAGCGAGTCTTCGAGGATGACTTCGTTCACGATTTTCGCCAGCAAATCTGTCGTGTTTTGTTCCGCCTGTTGTTGCTGCCTTTGTTGCTCTTCAACTCGCTTTCTCTCACGCTCTTCTTCTTCTCTTCTTATCCTTTCCTCTTCTTCTCGCTTTGCCTCTTCACTCAATTGTTTTTCATTCGACACTTCATTTTGCTTGGCTTGTAGTTCATCTTCTCGCACACAGTACTCCTGTGTTCGCACATCTTCTTCAACTACCGCTCGATCGCTCGCCTCTTGTTTTTCTTCGTGTTTCTTCGTCTCTTGCTGCTGTTCGCTCTCTTTTTTCTTTTCAACTTCTTTTGTACCATTTTCCGCATCATTTTTCTCTTTTTGACTTTCATCACTAATCTTGCCTTTATCTGGTTGTTCCTGTTGATTTTCTTCTTGTTGCGGCTGCTGTCGAGTCTTCTGTTGCTGCTTTTTATGCATGTTTTGGTACTTTTGTTTATTCTTCCGCGGTCGCCCAGGTCTTCGCCGCTTTACAATCGGCTTTCGTTCGACACTTTTCGATTCAACGTTTGTCTCGCGCTTTCTTTTTGTTCCTCTTAAGTTTTTCACAATTTTCGGTTCCTCCTCTGTTGACTCTTGTTGCGACTGTTGCGTTTGCTGTGCATCGCAAGCAGCAGCCTCTGCCTCGCTCTCTTTTGTCTCCTTATCTCTTCCTTTGATTTCTTGTGCGAACTTTTTGATTTTCAATTCGTGCTTTTTCACATTGTTCTCGAGTTTTTTGATGTCTTGTTTACACGAGGATTTTATTTGCTCCTTGCATTGGTCGAATTTCTCGACGAGCGAATCGATTTGATCTAAGTGCATGTCGAGCACTTCGTTGTAGCGTGCATCTGAAAAGCGAGAAAAAAAACACAAGAAGTTGGTGAGTGAAGAGAATGAGAAAAAGCGGTTAAATTGAGCAGAGAACGGTTACCTTTTTCTTTGATTGACTTCTTCACAGCGTTGATCTCTTTTCCCAAACATTTTTTCATCTCGCATTGATTTCGTTTCAGCTCTTCGACGAAATTGTGCACTTCGTCTTTCATTTTCTTGAATTCGTTTTCTTGACACTTTTTATATTCGTCGAAATTCCTGCTCCATAAATCGTGCATCTCTTTGCGTATTCTCTTTATCTCGCCTTGCAGTGAAAGCGCGACTTCTTCACTTAAGCGATCTTTCTCGTTCAACGCATTTGTCTCTTCCTCTTCGCCTTCCATAACGTGTCTAAATTTTTGTTTCTTCAACGGTTTGTGTGTTTCTTTTTCAGCCCAGTGTCTTCGCAGCGATTCAATTTCGCGTCTGAACTTCTCTTCTAAGCGAGACAAATGACTTTGGTTGCTTTCTCTTAGATTTTCAATATCTTTTTGGTAACCGGCTTCAATCCGCTGTAATTGCTCTTGATTACTCTCCTCGAGCTTCGCCTCGTAAAGCGCTTTTATTTCTTCGATCTTTTGCCGATACTTCTCTTCGATCAGTCGCAGCTTGTTTTCCACTCTTCGCTCTATGTCCATCAGCGACTTTGTTGCTTGGCTGCTCTGTTGTTGTTGTTGTTGCTGCTGCTGCAACGACTCCTGCATTGACCACGAGTCGAACTCGTTGAACCAAGTTTGAAACTGAGTCTGTGGTTGCGGCTGCTGCGGCGGTGTCGGTTGCGGCTGCGGTGTGTCATTGTAAGGAGGAGAGTAGAAACCGGTGTCGGGGAAGTCGGACGTGGATGACATGATTCTGCGATAGGGATTGAATTCGCACAAGTCGACGTGAGAGTCGAGTTCGCTTAACTTGAGAATCAATGGACATCCGGATGCGGCGAATGCACACTTGATCTGCAGCAATGACAAGGCGTCGAATACGTGCTGCGGCGGAGTTTGGAAAAGACTTCGCCGAGTGTTGCGCTTAAATTGTTTGCCATCGATCGGACACCGGAGAGAATCCGAAGACGCGAACCGTTCGATAATACAGGAGCGACAGAAGATGTGTTGGTTGAACTCGTTGCCGACGCAGTCGAGCTGCACGGGATTCTCGAACACTTTGCTGCAGATCGGACACTTGACCGACTCGTCGACGTGCGAAACGAATCGATTCAATTCGAAGCCCATTGCGAGGTTTGCCGAAATTCACTCTCCTCTCAGCATCTATAGGTTCAATCGAGAAGCGCCCTCTTCGACGGTGTCCGTTGTCCCGTTTTATCGATCGACACTTTGTCCACAAAAAAGCGAGAATTCAATGGAAAACGGTTTCGGTTTGCGAGCGATACGCGGTACGCGAACGACCCGCGATCGCAGCACTGCACGACACTCGCCCGCGGCGGACACACTTTCTCCGCGTTCACTGACGATTGCGAAATTAAGCACTCGATTCAAAACGCTGAGAGAGCGAACGATTCGAATCTCAGTTTTGCGATCGCTTTCAACGTCGGGTAATAAAGAAGAGAAGTGATGCTAGACTTGCGCATACATCCATTTATTGATCGCAGCAAAGTTCTTCTGTTTGTTTATCTCCAATACTCACACACACCCTTTCCACTACCCGCAAATTCAATACACACTCGCGCTAATGTCTGCCTCACCGGCTTCTGCTGAAACACTGCTTTTCACCACACACTTTCACTATCGACCATTTTTCACATCTTCACTTCTCACCAACTTTTGCAACTCACCGCTTTACTTTGCCGATTCTGATCGGTTACTATTTTAAACTCGACCATCTGGGTTCGAGAACTTAAATTACTGATTTTAATATTAAATAATTGAATTGTTTTACAATTTTCCTATATATAAATAATTGAAAGAAAAGTTTTTTGGTCTCATAGTATACAAATTGGATTTTCGTAAACCATCTGCAAATCAACTTTGTGCCCAACAAGATCTCTGATGTTATCGATTCCATATTTAATCATTGTAGGTCTTTCTAAAGAAAGACCCCAAGCGATGACTGAGACATCCTCTGGGAGACCCATTGGTAGCAGCATTTCTGGCCTGAACATGCCCGAGTTGCCAACTTCGACCCATTTTTTGAGACCTTCGTGGTAGCTAAATATTTCCATACTTGGTTCTGTGTACGGGTTATACGCTGGTTTGAAACGCAACTTTTTAATTCCTAATTTTTGAAAGAATTGACCCAAAAGACCCATCAAATTACCGAGAGTGAGTCCGACGTTTGCAACAACTCCTTCGATCTGGTGAAATTCGGCCAAATGCGTTGCATCTAAAGTTTCGTTGCGAAAAACTCGATCGATACTAAAATATTTGACAGCTTCGAAATGCTTCGTTTCTTTATACCTCTGGGCGACTTGGAATAACATTCGTGCGCTTACTGCTGTGGTATGTGTCCTCAGTACATTTTTCTTTGCCTCTTCTATTTTCCAATCACATTGATAACCTTCTGATCCATAGCCACCGAAAGAATGCACTTGCTTGACTAAATTCATATAATTTTCATTAGGAATTTCAGCATACATTGGATCAGATAGGAAGAATGTGTCTTGAGCGTCGCGGGCAGGATGTTGCTGCGGTTGAAAAAGAGCGTCGAAATTCCAGAATGAGCTTTCTACAAAGTTATTAGTCGGCATTTCGGTGAATCCCATCTCGAGAAATATCTGACGAAACTGTTCTCTCACTTTAAGCAGTGGGTGCAAGTGTCCTCTTTCAGGCGCTATTCCGAGAGCATCAAAATTATAATCTTTAAACTTTTTCGTTTTCCATGTTCCTTTCGCGATCATTTCTGACGTCAAATCAGTTTCTGCCTTTTCTATCGAAACTTTGAAATCTGAACCTTTCGTAACGTCGTAGCTTTTAACGAGTATTTCTTGTATCATCTTTCGTTTTTTCATCTCTTGTTTCCACGTATCGTTTACCTGCGAATGAATGGAAAAAATTACAAACTGAAGTTGAAGCCAAGCAAGTGCTTAAAGTGAAATTATAGCGTGCGATTAATCCGAAACAACGAGCAGCCTACGAATCTCTTCACATAAGTTGAAATAACAAACTGAAAACAAGCAACGGACCTCATCGAATTTCAACTCTTTAATCTTCGCCAACATTTGCTGCACTTCGTCTTCGATCGAATCCACTTTTCGCTTCACGAGCGGCTTGTCGCCGGATTTGTCGAGTTGAATCCAACCGTTTGACATCGCTTTGCTAAAACCTAATTTAGCGATTTGCTGATTGCCCAACGAACTCATCAACGCTTTCTGCTCGATTCCTTCTTCGGGAATCTGACTGAAAACGAGAGCTTCGTGCGAACCGTTCTGCTCAACTTCCGTTCCTTCTTTTGTCAGCTGCCAACTCTTCGACGAGATCTGATTGCAGGCGATCACATCGCCCAGTGACTGAATGCTTTTCAACGCGCCCACCACTTTCTGATGCTCTAAGTTCAGTAAATTCGCGATTTCGATACTGTTTATCGTTTCGTGCTCTTCGATGATTTTCAGCACACTTTCAATTATCGCTTTTTCCGCCATTTTCGCGAATAAATTAAATTCAATTTTTTTGACTCTTCGAAAAAAAGCGAAAATTACGACACTTTCATTCAAAATTTCGTTAACGTGGTTCACGGCTTCTTCGGGGAACGGCTGTTAATTGCGGTCGCCAAAATTTTTACTGTTCAAAGCTATGTTTGAACAGCGATCTGTTGATTCCGACAAAGTTTTAATTTAGACTGTACTTAAGCACACGTTAAGCGAGCACTTTCAGCTTTACGAACATTTTTATGGTGGCCACATTAATATGATTTCTTATCTGTTGAAAATTTAAGTTTCAAATGGAAAAGATGGCATATTACAGTGTTTTAAACTTACATTTCACATTTTGAAGAAAGTCTTTCACATTTTGCAAAAACACTTTCATCGCGCGCTTTAATGTAAACAATCTTTCACTTTATGAATCATAACTATCTCATATTCATTTCTGTAATTTCTGTAACTCTATTATATCCTTTTCGAAATTAAACGAATAAACAATGTTTTACGCTTAATGTGAAAAATGTTGCAAAAAGTGAAAGTGTTTTTGCAAAATGTAAGTTTGAAAGACTATGAATAATATGCCAACGGGGAGTTTCGAGAGAAATTGTGTATTTATTCACAATACAATTTGTATTAATGCGTAATAATTTTTCACAGTTCTGTTCAATAATTGAAAACATTTCGACTTAAGGTGAGCAAGATCTTTAAAAAATTCCTCGGTCTTATTAAAAAAAAAGTTTTTCAATTGTAGATCTCTTTAAATGAAAGATTTATTTGCAAACAAATAATCTTGAAATGGCTCAAATTGTTCAAACTTACGAGCAAATCACACCTCTCACTACTATTGCCCACAAGTACACGTTTAACATAAAATTCATGAGATTCAGCGATTACACATCGAATGCTGAAATAAGTTCGGGTAAATTTACTATTCCGAAGCCAAAAAGTGATTGGAGTGTGACAGTGTATCCGCGTAAGCAGTATGAAGATGAATATTACATTGGTGTTTTCTTGAGATTAGAATCAAATACTATTGAAGTGAGACTTGAATACACTTTTATTATAAGAGATGCAAGTGGAGAAGAAGTGAAAATGGTATCAGCAAAAAACACCTTTAATAAAAGTCAAACAAGTTGGGGCTTGTGGCGGTTTCTATTGAGGAATATACTGGAAACGGATCGCGTCAAGATATTGGGCGAAAACGATTGTTTAAATGTTTGTTGTATTATCACCACTTTCGATGAGCCAATTCAAATGGTAGGATCTTCACTTTCCGAAGACCTCGATTCTCTTTTCAAACGCAATATTCACACCGATATTGTCATTGAATCACAGGATGGTGTCAAAATCGATGCGCATAGTGTCATTTTAAGAGCTCGCTCAGATGTTTTTGAATCGATGCTCGAAACCGAAATGAAAGAGA
>NCKU01002194.1:0-20271 GCA_003675995.1 Dinothrombium tinctorium
GTTTGAGGCTCAAATTTGTTCGAATCAACATTGCTCTTCGCTTTCTTGGATAGTATTTTGCCCGAATCTTCAGTCCTGCCATTGCTTGCCTTCCGATCGTTTGCTTTTCAATTCGATTCTGGAACCATTCGCAAATTAAATCTTTCCTTTTGGGTCATTTCGACGATCGAAAGAAGTGAAAACGATTTCCAATAAAAAACACTCGAAACTTGCATTTAACTCGTCGCCATTGAAAACAGAGGGGCCGTATTCTGATAACGTCTTAAATCTGAAAAACAAAATATTTGAGGTGAGTTAAACTTTTATCAAACTCTTCATTTAAAATGCATTCATTTAATTTATAAACTGTCGCAAATAAATTTATCTCTTTATTATTAGTATTATACAATTTCACACTTGAAAATGAAATTTAGATTACATAAATCAAACGATAAATTACAGAAAATATGGTTTTTACGCACGAAGACAAAAAAGAAAGAAAAGTTCAAAAACCAGCGATCAATTTTGCATCATCTTCGCGTTACTCATTATTGTTTTTTGGAGAAGCTTCGTCTGTCATGTCTGTTGTCGCATCATTTTGTTTTAAATTAGATTGCTGTCGACACGCTTCTTCATAAGAAGGAGGTAAATCTAAATATAGAGCATTTGAATTCTTTTGATATGAAGCGTTTTGAACTTGTCGCGAATCAATTTGCTGCTGCAAATTTTCAGCAACAACCGAATCTTGCGGAATAGCCAATTGAGGTTGCCGCGGATAATTCGCCATCCGAATTAATTCTGGATCTAACGGTCTCGAATGACGACTATTTCTGCTCGCACTTATTACACATATCAGGCAACATAATGTAAACACAACTGCTCCAAAAACAACAATGAAAACAAAACCAAAGTTTTGATGACTATCATCAAAATTATTGATTGGATAACCGTAAATGCATTTTTGAAGTTCGTTGCTCCAACGTCCATTGAAGTAACACGAATGTCTTGTAAAAGCAGGCGTGCATGTCCCGTTAACGCAATGAAGACGAGGTTTGCATTCGAATATATTCAAACATGTTTCTCCTTCATCTTTCGTATAATAAGTTTTGAATCTGTTCCATTGCTCGATGAAATCCGGAAAACCCATTTTCCCGTGCTCTGCCATCACTACGAATCGTAAAGCGTCATTTTATTTAGTCGTGTCTAACCTCAAAATCTCTTTTCACTATTGATTTTTGTGACGCTTTATTGTGGCCAAATAGCGCAAGTGTGTACTGTACAAAGTTTATCCCTGAAATTTGCTTTTATAGAAAATTCATTAAATCTCTTCATTTAGATATAGAGTCAATTTAACTATTCTTATCAAGCTGAATTTATGAATTGAGAACAGGATTGGCATTTAAGCAAGCTTCTTCATACGTCGGACAATCTGATTGCTGATATAATTCGTCGTAAGAAGGGGGCTTATCACTTGGTAGTTCCAAACAACCGTGAGAATGATCATTGCGTTCAAGCCCGGTTAAATGAACTGATCGAGTAGGCAAACGTTCTATGTCAACAAATTCTTGTTGTAGCACCCGATTATACAAATAATGCCGCTTTCGCAAAGCAGAAATCATCAAATAGGAGAAGATTATGAAAATAATGATCAATAATAAAAATGTTAGCGAAACAAAACCGGATTCTTTTTGATTTTCACTCAAAGTTGTCGTCAAATAAATGCAACGCTTTAACACGTTACTCCAGTTGCCATTAAAAGGACACCAGCGAATTAATATAGACTTACAGATACCATTTGAGCAGTGGAGATAAATGTCACAATCAATATGCCTGCTGCAAGATTCGCCTTCGATTTTAGTTGAATAATTAGCGACTTGTACTTGCGCCATACTAATAATCTTCAAATAAATAATTTTCAAATACTTTATATTAATGAACTCAAGAATTTCACACGTTTTGTTCTAAATACAAATATTGACAACGTTAGACTTGAGTTTTATCACTGTTAGATTTAAACGCATGAATGCTAATATTTAAGAAGAAATGCCGATATCGTTATCTTATTCACCTTGTTTGAGAAAATTTCCATAATGATGTTTACGTTAAGCTGAGCTACAAAGCGTATTTCAAGTACGAATGTGATGAAACTAGAAATTTAGCGATAAATTTCAAGAAATGTTGCCAAGCATAAATTTGTCGATTTACAAACTTAGAAATTATAGAAAATAAGAACCATCAAGACGAGTTTGAGCAAATTCAATTAAGAGAAACAAAATTAAAAAAGTGATGTTAGAAAATCAATTCCGATTTAGCTGAATGAGGACAATGACTGTTGTAAAGGAGTGCCAATACATATGCCAGTCAAGATAAGAATTCACAAACTTTTGAAAAGATGCATTACGATTTGGCAAAAAATCTATTCCGTACTCTCCATAGCCGAAAACACCAGTTAGTCTCACATTGGGGAAAACTTGTTTAAAAACACTGCTGTCGACATTTTCTTTGTCATAAGTGGAAACGCCACGACCATTGCATATAAATATAAATCCAATTGTCTCTGTTAGTCCGTTGCTCAAATCTGGATTGAAATCTAGAGTACTTCTGAATTCTATCAATTGATTCTTAGTCGCCTCTTCGTTTGTTGTTCGCAAAACAATGCTTGCCGATCGTATTTTCTCGCCATGAAAAGCGATGCCAAGCATTTGTTTAGTTCTTAATCGCATCTTTGGTTTAATCGCTTCAAATAAGCCAACCTTATCGACCACAGCACCACCAACAGCAAGCTTCTCACCATATCTTTTAATCACGTTATCGACATATTTCAAAATAGTTAAATTTTCGCTTGAAACTGTGAAGACGACGAGCGCTTTTAACTGAATGTATTGTCCGCTCTTTGAGGGCAAAAACTGTTCGAGGTTATCATTTTCATCGAACACTGTGATACCGCAGTCGGATTCCGAGGCGTATTTAGGCGTAAATAAATATGATATTGCAGCTAACGAGGCGAAACCAGCCTGAACTTCAAATGGTGCGTTCAAATCGTTGGAAGATCCGACAATACCGGCGTTTGCATTGACTACAAACAGTCGACAATCGCGCGGAATATATTTCACAAATAATTCGTATTCAAATAGACTTTCCACCTTTCGAGAACTCGGACAGAAGCCACCATGAAATAGAAAGCCGTAAGATGGTCGCGACCAGTAACCGACCTCTTTCGCTTTTCTTTGCAAAAACTCCCTGAAATCGGTAAAGTTTTTAGCAATGTACTGATCATTGGGTTCGTGTTGAAATTGTTTCCGACGACCGGAACCGAAATGCGCGGACGGCGCTTTGGTTGCGAACGCGTAAAACCATTGTTCGATCGTTGTACGTTTGAGCTCTACGATCGCCGCCAATCGCGCCCAGTCTTTGCAAACGCGTTTGCAGCGATTCAAATCGGCGAGACGGAGATTGGAGAACGTTTGTTTGAGGAGCACATTGTTAGAGATCACTTCTCTGCGCGCAGTTCCTTCGTCCATTTCTCGTCGTATTTGTTTTCTCGTCGAACGCAATCTTTTGTTTACTTTCACTGCTCTCGACTCGCGCGCTATCTTTCGCAAAGTTGTGCGCTATTTTTTCACGTTTCAAAGTTTTAAAATTAAAATTAAATAAAAAATAATTAAAATTTAATTGAAAGCATCTTTTTGAAAATCGTTATAATTACTTATAACAGAGGAGCCATTCGCATGGTTTCAAAGCTGTTCTTCCTAAACTTTGACTTAACTAAGATCCTATTATGAAATGATTGAAGAATCTATGAGATTCCCATTTATGTACTATTCTAAAAAGTTCGACTCTTTACCTTACGAATTAAGCAAATTTAATAACTTTGATACATTTTTTAAATATGTACTCTAATCTTTATTATGAGCAATTTTTTTCATTTTTAAATTGATTTTAAAATTTTATGCGGACATTTATCTGATTTGATTCGTGCGATTGCCAATGAACTTTATTATTTTTATTATTATATGCAACAAATATTTCATGTTTCACATTAAAGAAGCAATAAACTTATAAATTTAAAAAATTAATAATTAAATGAATTTATTCCGACAGACCTATCTAGTAATGTATGCGTTATTGGATAGCTCTTTTGGAATAAATTCAATCAATTAATTGTCAAACTAAACTTTGAACAATAACACCTTTAAAAATTTCTTCACCTGTCATAGCCAAAAATTACTATAAAAGCCATAAAAATTAATTCGTAGAGGCAAAATTGTTTTCAATATAGCAATGTACTCAAAAGTTTTGTTTTTAGCGTTTTTCCTTTTAATTTTTCCAAATGCTTTTGCAAAAAACTGTGGCAAGTTTTTTTTTTGGACAACAAATTGTAGTTTTAAAGTGTAATTTTACTCATTAGCTTGTGGAATTGAAAGCAAACGTGAGCGAATAATTGGAGGAATTGTCGCCGATGAGCACAGGTATCCCTGGTTGGTTGCAATATTAACAAGAAAATACGGGCGTAATTATCTATGCGGAGGATCAATCATTAACGACCGATACATTCTATCAGCCGCGCATTGTTTCGAAGATGCGAGTGAAGTAAGAGTAGCAATCGGAACGAATCATAAGCCTACTTTAAGTAAAATGATTATCGCACAAAGTGTGATAATACATCCGAGCTATGATAAAAAATCGGTTCATAATGATATTGCCTTGGTGAAATTGTCAAAACCTTTAAAGTTTTCAAGAGCTGTAAAACCTGTTTGCTTGCCGCAACAAGATGAAAAAGCTTCAGGAATAATGACTGTAGCTGGTTGGGGTGTTACAGAAAAAGGCATCGCATCTGATATTCTTCTCGAGACAAATGTAACAGAGTATTCGTTCTATCGATGCAATCGAGAGTGGGGTTATAACTTGATTCCATCTCAAATTTGCGCCGCTAATATTGAACATGATTCTTGCCGCGGTGATTCTGGAAGTCCGTTGATGGTTCGAAATTGTGGAAAAGTAAAAGTGGTTGGTATTGTGTCATTCGGTGTTCGTGAATGTGGCACGAAAAAAAAACGCTGTGTACACAAAAGTGTCGTGTTTTTTACATTTCATTTACCAAAATACGAGAGATGGTGATTACTGCGATAAATAATGAATACAGCGCGAGTCAAAAAATCTTCGCATTGTTTCTACAAATTCTATAATCTTTGAACACAAATACGTTGATTTTTGTCTTTTTCTATAACATGAAACGATAAGAAGATTTGTTGCTTTTGATTTCGTAATAAACACACTAAACACTTAGCGGCTTGAGTGAAAAGTGTCTTTATCGACCAAAAGATTTGGTGTTTCAAACATTCTAATTTGGTTTTATTCAATTAGATCAAAAAGATGAAAATTTTATTTTTCACGTTGAAACAATCGATAATTAAAATTTGTGATTAAATTAAACAAAAATTTCACTCGATTATGAGACATGCTTTCAAAGATGAGAATGTCTCTTGTTTAATCAATAAAACTCCATAATATTCACTTTGAAAAAGCATTTGTAACAACAAAATCTATCATTTGATTTAAGATTCATAAGCTGATAAAGCGCATTAAATTATTAAAATTAATTTTATGTGTGATTTCGTTGTGAAAACGAAATTAAAAGAGTGTAATACACGAGATATAATTTAAGGCCATTAAAAGCGTGAAACGATTATTTTATCATCTTGTTCGTTTTCGGCAATCGAATGAAGAGAAGCATTTGGATTGGCTTTAGCAAAGTAGTGGTGCATCGATTGTTTATATAATTTCTCATACATTTGTGAGCCTGTTTGCTTCACCAGTTTACTAAACAAGCTCGAATCATTTTTGAGCAGAATGTATGGAGAATCGAATTCTTCCACTTTTCCGGCATCCAGCACCTGAAATGATGATATTTGATTAAATTTAATTCAAAAAAATTAGACTTACAAGAACTTTATCAGAGTCGATAATCGTATTTAATCGATGAGCAATAGTTAAAACTGTGCAGTCTTTAAACTGTTCTCTAATTTTCTCTTGAATCAAAGAATCCGTTACGTGATCCACGTTTGCTGTCGCCTCATCAATCACAAGAATCTTATTCCTGCGTAGCAAGGCACGCGCCAAACATATGAGTTGACGTTGACCAACGCTAAAATTACTTCCTCCTCCAGTTATTTTTGCATCCAACTGACCGTTTAATTCGACGATAACTTCTTTCAATTGAACTTCTTCTAAAACTTGCCATAAGTCAGCATCAGTTTTCTCGCTGAACGGATCAATATTGTAGCGCACAGTGCCGGCAAAAAGCACAGGATCTTGCGGAATGATGGAGATTTTGCTTCTAAGATCGTGCAAGCCGATGCTTTGAATATCAATGCCATCGATGATTATGGAACCCTCGGGCTCGCAGATTCTGAAGAGACACGAAAGCAAAGAACTTTTGCCAGCTCCTGTGCGACCGACGATTCCTACCTTTTCACCACCTTTAACCGAAATATTCAAGTCTGAAAGCACTGGTTTTTGAGCGCTCTCATAACGCAAATACACTGATTTAAATTCAATTTTTCCTTCATTAGGCCAGTCTGGTGGCGGCTTATTTTCTGGACTGCTGTTTAGCTCCGCCTCTGATGGCAATGTTGTGTACTCAATTATTCTTTCAACCGCAGTCATCTGATTTTCAAATTCAGCTGATTGCCTCACTCCCCATTGAAACATTCCAGTCAACATTAAAGCAGAAGAAAGAGCAAGACCCACATTACCACCGGGCATTCCTATTCAATAAAATGCAACTTGCAATGTTTTTAAAAAAGTGATTTCGTTACCATCAGGAAAAGCCATTAAAACAGCAGTGACAACGATGATGTAAGAGATGCAAACCCAATCCAATACCACACCTAACGCTCTTGAGCTGCACAAGAACAAAAACCATGTACCCGAATGATCGTTTAAAAAGCAATTGAATTGTTGTTGAAAACTCTCTTCGCGTTTGAATGCACGCAGTGTTGTCAATCCCGTAATGGTGGTATTAACGTGGGAGTAAACCGGACTTCGAGCTATAAAAAGTTTTATTTTATTTAATTTTATTTTTTCTTATTTTCCTCGCCAAACACTTACCCATCCCTTCATATCTTTTAATGTCTCGAGCTGTTCGAATGTAAATATTTCTTAGACAAAAAATGAAAAACGTCATCATTATCGCCGGGATCACTAAATAGATGTTGATAATCGCTACTACAACCATGATACCAAACGCATTTAGCAATGTCTTTAAAATTAAACGTTAAATTTAACTTGATATGATCGTATACTAACCAAATTCAAGTCGAAAGAAGTAGCTGGCATTGATTCGTCTATTATTCCTAAGTCTCTGGCGAACCGATTTAATATTCTCCCTTTACATGAAAATATTATTCGTTTCGTGAGAAGAGATGATTTTTTTTCAAACTTACCAACAGGATTTTTATCAAATATAAGCATAGGCGATCGGAGAAGACGAAAAAAGATTTTGTTGTGAAGATTGACAGATGCTCGCATGCACATGGAGAAGAATGTTGTTGCTCTCATTAATGTGGTTATAAACAATGCTGCGTTCAAAGCGCAGTAAATTATTGTATAATAGCTGTTGACCGAATCATCGGAAGGAGTTGCTGCCTCTTCCATTGTTCCATTTGCAATGCTCGAGTTCGTCGAATTGAAAAATGTGCGGAAATGGTAATTGTCTTCGGCGTTGGTCCAAAAGGTAAGCCAAAAGTCACAAGCATGGAAAAGAGTTTGTGAAAGTATTGTCGCAATAACCACAATTAGCACAAAAAATACTCCAGCACCAGATTTTATGTACTGCCAGTAAACTGTAGCCTTTACAGAGCCCATCATTTTCGTCTCCTCTTCCACTTTTGGTTGCATTTCAAAATCTGTAACACCAGGATCGTTGCATTCAGAAGCGATAAACGATTGAGATCTTGAAGAGTGACGAACGATTTTTTCTTCATTAGCTTCTTTATTCTGTTCTTTCTTCTCTTGATGAATAAAATTTAGAAAATCCAATCCTGTGTTGATGAGTTCATCGTATGTACCGTAAGCAATTGATTTTCCATCTTGAAGCACTAAAATCTTGTCCGCTTTTTCAATGAACTGAATTTGATGCGTTACAAGAACGCGTGTTTTGTTCTCTAAATAGCCCATTATACACCTAGATGCATAATTTTTAATCACTATCATTCATCTCGCAATATTTTATGACATGTCATTTATTGTGTAAGCAATTAGAAACTCACTTTTCGAAAATATGTTTGGCAACTGCTGCATCGACCGCACTTAAAGGGTCATCTAATAAGTAAATGTCAGCAGAAGAGTATAAAGCTCTACGAAAAACTTATCAGTGCGAAATCGTTGAACTTTTACAATACCTTGCGAGCGAAACTCTTGCCTTTTGACCTCCGCTCAGCGATACTCCTTTTTCTCCAACTAACGTTTTATCGCCAAACTGAAGCAATTTGAAGTCTCTATTCAAAGATGTGACGTAAGCCACTTTTTTATATTTCTCCTCGTCGTATTCGCGACCAAACAAGATATTATTTCTTATGCTTTCATTAAATGACCACGGCTCTTGCGAAGCGTACGCAATTTCACCTTTCACAGATATTGAGCCCTTGTAATGAGATAACTCATTGAGGAGTGCCATTAGAAAAGAACTTTTGCCGCTTCCTACTGAGCCAATAACAGCTAATAATTCTCCTCTCTTAATATCAGCGAAAATATTTTTCAAACACGGTTCTTCCGAATCTTTGCTCCACCATCCAAACAATTTTTGCACAACAATTGTTCCATTTTTATCATCTCCATTATCAGAACAACTTATATTTGGTGTAATTGCGCGCACTTCTTTCTCTTCGAGCAATAAAAATTTCTGAGTAAAGGAAAAGTTTTTCATTGTCTTTGAAATTCAAATTGTGTAACAAACTTGTATTCGTTTACACGAAACCAAAGCTTCTGCGCCCAATCCTATTGCTTGTGGAAACCATGAAGTTACTGACATTCTTAAATTGTTAAACATTGCAACAGTTACAAATACTTTTTCGGCGCTCAAGTGTCCGCCAACTAGAACATAAGTGACGAAACAAGCAAATAGAACAATTCGCGATGTGACGAAAAAAAGCGACAAGTTAATCGCTTTTAACATGCAAGCCATGCGTATTCTACTCACTTCTCGTCTGAAACAAAAATTTTGTCAGCACGCTTAAAATTTCATATTTAATTACTTTCTTATTTTTGCAATTAAATCTGCGAATGGCTTTTCCCACGAATACATTTTAATCACTTTCATGCCACCGATTATTTCGCTCATCAATCGAATTCTTTCATCCGTCAATGACGCTGTTTTCCGACGTATTTTTGCAAAAAATCTTCCCATTACTCCTTGAAATGGAACGAAAAATGTTAATATTGCCACACCGACCAAACTCGAAGGTCCGAGATATTGCCAAAGTATAAGGACAACGATTAATCCTTGTATAGGTGCCAAAATAATATATCCACTCATAATCGACACCTGTGATTAATTTTTATTCACTATTTATCGATGTATACTGATTTTCAAATTTAAAATTTGAATTTTTTCTCTTCTCAAATCTTAAAGAGAAAATTTGAAATGTTTGAAAAACTAATTTTTTTCTCTAAATATTAGAAAATTTAAAACCTCACAAAGAAATTGAATTAAATTTTATTACGATGTAGATGTGAAAAGTGTGAGAATTTCGTTTTTAAGCATGAGCTTACCTCGTCAAATCTGTTAACATCATTTGATAGCAGATTAATTATTTGACCGACTGTAGTTTTCGATAGCGAGGAATTATGAAGTTTTAATAATTTTCGATAAATCAAACCCATACAAGCGATTCTCACTCTCATTCCGATGTGAGAAGAACAAAGAATATAAGGATGATGAGTTGCTATAAAGAGTGCGGAGCAAAGACAAACTCCAGCGGCGCAGAGATAAGCGTATAAAGGCTCAACAGATCCCGGATCACTAAAATATCGTACAACAATTCCTAAAAGAATGGGTTGAAATAAACGAAGAAGCCATTCCTAAATCGTGAATTCAAATAAAATGTGCGGATAAATCTGATATTTTGATCGCCTAGAACCAACCTCATACATTCCCACTAAATTTAATGTTATCCATTCAAAGCCAAAAGTGCGAAAAATTGCGCAAGCTAAGCTTGGTTTTTTCGAAGCTAGCTGTTTCTTCCATGCTCTAAAACGAAAGAAAAAAAATTAAATTTGAAATTACCCAGTCGAGAGTCGAGTGTACCCTGTTAGTTTTTCGCTTAAAATTTTCACATCGTCCTTTGCTGGTGCTTTGTACATATCTTGAAACTCCAAACTCTGTTTCCATCCCCTTATGAAAATGGGAAATATCCAACTAAACGAAGAAATAAATTTAAGAGGGATCGTTTGCTTATTTTTAAACATAATATTGTTTTAAAAAAGTTCAAAAGCGAAATATTTAACAAAACCTACCGAAAAGTAATTTTCGATAAAAGACCTACACGATCCCATTTGGCTGATTTTAAAATTTTTTCATCCTTTTCCATAATTCTACAACTTTTTTGTATAATCTCGACAATGCGTTGAGCAGAAATGAGACAATGAAAACGAAATTTATAATTTCGATGTTCTATATAATAAAAGAGTTTTATCAAAAAGAAACTACGAACATTGACAGTTAACGCAATTTATACTTCACATTAAAGTTTTACAACTTTTATCGAACAAATTTCTTTTGTAAATAACTCTGATGCTGAGAACTAAATAACGCACCGTTATTGGGAGCTTTTCAAAAGAGTAAAAGTCTAATTAGCTATCATAAACTAACTTACAAATTTAGCGAAAAATAAGCTACTTATAAAATACTTTTTTATAACATTCAAATGAGTGCTCTCAATCGATCATTAAGTCAAATAAATAAAAATAAATTATTCAGATTTTTCTAAATAGTAAATGTTTGAGTTCCAATAAGCAAATAATGAACAAACAAAAAAATTTCATATCCAAAATTTCCATATAAATTGTGTTATTAGAAGATAACGTATATTTTGTCCTGTTTAGAATTTGCTAGTGGCAGTGTTTAGAATTTGCCCTGGCTATCTAATGTAACATATAGTAAACGAATCGAAAAAGTAAAAAAGAAAAGTTCAAGCATCTTATTAGCATATTGGGCTTAATAAAAAAGAAAGAGAGTTTTTCGGCTCTTTCTTTTTTTGTTCACTAAAACTTAGCATAAACAAAAAATTTTAACCTTTAGATAAAAATTACATTTTTCATAGATGTGAAAATTGTGCGTGAGGAAATTTATTCGCTTACAATTAGTTAGAACTTAAACTTTCTTTACAATTCGATTCCTTCTCATTAGACAAAATGAATATGCTAATTGTTGAAGAGAAAATCTATCAAAATTGTCATCTGAAATGGATTTAATTGTAATTTGGCAATCCGGAGTGTGGATTTTACTGAGCCGAACATTCATATTTGGTGATAACTAAGAGATTTCAATGACAATGGGAAGACTTCGACTTAATGAAGATTAAAAATAGCTATTAATAGCTTGATCAAAAGCATTTCGTCTGGAAATCTTCAAAATTTGTGAAAAAGCACTCATTTTCGGGTAATTTTAGAAAAGCGAATGTTTCAGAGTAAAATTTACGACTTTGTTTTTCAAAATTCTTGTGTGGAAAGGATGTCATAGATTACGTTGTCAAACTTACCCTCTTTGGGGTGTTACCTAAAGTTGTGTAAATACTACGACAAAAACGAGAGAGGAGACCTTATGTCTTTCTCTTCCACTGTGTTTAGTCAGAAAATAAACTCAGAAACTGCCAAGTGGTGTCTTAATTTTTTTTTTCATCACAGAATGGAATGCTCACTTTGAGAAATTAAAGTGATAAAGTACGCGAATTAAATCTTCTTAATTGATCAATGTTGAATTGTGTTTCACTATGAAGAGTTAGTAAAGAAAACCTTGTGCTAGATATCTCGAAAGTTACACTCGCAATTACTGATTTATAAATGCTTGTGACGCCAATTTCACAATATACATAATTGATTTTATTTGTTTCAAAAAACTTATCTTACATTGATTAACGCGCTTTTGAATTAATGATTTCAATTGTAATAATAATAAATTCCACTTTCTTGCCAACAATAACAGTGTCGATGATGGGAAAAGTTTCTCATCTAATCAAATACCGATTTTCTGAAACTAAAATTAAATCCGGGAGTAGCAATAATAATAATAAACACTTCAAATTAAAGAATTTTACTCTAATTAGGTAGTCAAAATTTATAATTGTAAAGATTAAAAACAAAAGGTTTCCTCACAACCAATAATTTGACTTTTTTCATTCAAAATGAAAGATTTACTCACGTTCGCATGAATAAGTCCATTCTCTATCAAAAATTTCATTTTAATGATCTTGCGATAAAAGCAGACAAATTTTTATTTCCTAAACTGTATGTTTCTGATATAAAGTCACAAAAGATAAATTTCTTTCGCTATTTGAGTTCGAAACAAGGGCTTATCGCTGCAAGAAAAAGATCGTTAGAAGCTTTGAGTACTGTGTGGATGCCCAAATGGAGTTCGAGCTTTCGGGTGAAGTTTAATCTCTAGCCCAAAATCTGATCAAACACCTGAAATTTTGAAATGTTTTGATTGTCTGAATCGTGAGTCTATTTTGATCTATTCTTCATACTGTTTACAAGTTACAAACTTTGTTGCCATAATTTTAATATTTTTACTTTCAAAATATTATTAATTAGTAAGACAAACTCTGATGAACACTTCATGTTAAATGATGTTAATCATTAGATGTCACACTGTTGTCGCCTGGAGATGCTGTATTATTATCAATGTTTTCTAAAGTATTTTTTATGGAAGTATCACAAGTGGAATGGTCAACAAAAGTGTTTTGGCAAGCATCATTGTAGGTCGGGCATGTATCTTTTGAAATTTCATTGTAAGACGGCGGATCATCTTTTATTTGCTGTTCACTTATCGAAGTTGCGTGATCAGTTCTCGAACGCTGGACGCTAAGTTGATAAGTGTTCATCGCCTGACCATTGCTGCGGTATCGTTCGAAGTTAAGTGAATGAAGATGGTGTAAAAAATGCGACGGAGAGGAGCGAAAACGTGGTCTATGAATGCGTATGAAGCGAGATCGAAGTCGTTTACCGTGTCTAGCGGCAAAAGCGCATAAAATGAGCATTAGAAAAATAAGAACAATAAACAGTGCGAGTAAAAATAAGGAAAGATTATTGTGTTTCTCATTGTTAATTGTATATAAAACGCATTTTTGTTCAGTCGAATTCCAATAGCCATTCGGACAATAATACCTCTCAGAACGAAGCTTGTTCATTTTCTGACGTTAACTTTCACCGTCAATCGAGAATACTAAGCCAGATTAACGCTAAATAAACGTTGCATGTTTTTGCCTTCACTTTTATTGAATTATTAAATGAATCTTCAACTCGACGCAAGCATTGATTTGATTGTTCGTCGTCTTCGTAAACACCACAATCACTTGATTTTGGTACACAAATATTTAGCAATAGCTAAGGCAATCGTCGTTCGAATTGCACGCAATATCTTCGACCGCTTCCACTGATGTCTTGTTTCAAAGCTTTGCTATTTTTTTCATAATACTTTCCTTTATAATTTTCTCTTTTTTTCGAGCCTTGAATTAAATAAATTAAATTAAAGTCCTTCAAAAAATTCCGATTCAATAGAAAATTTAAAACGTTCGCAAGAATTTTAAAAATTCACTTTTATTATAAAACATTTTTTTTAAATACGATGACTTTTATTCGTAAATTCGTGGATCGTTTGTATCAACATTAACATTTTAATTTTTAATTGAAACAACTTTTCAAAAAAGATGCTCAGTGGAATTACATCCGAATGGGAGGATTGCTTCATTCACGTGATTTTTTGCTTCTTGCCGAATGAATGAAAAAATCGAAAGTAACAAATGTGAACACGTCAAATATTTGCGCAAAATTTAAAAACTTTACATTTAAAAAACATTTTTAAAAAGTAAAAAGAAAAAACAGGTAAAGCAAAACAGTGGATCAGCTCACCTAATTAATGAAAAACTCATGTGTGGTATAATTAGATAGCTTTTATAAAATTAATTAAATTTACTATACGGAGCCGGGCGCGATATCAATGATTACTAAATTACTGTGACAAAACTTCAATACTTTCAATCAGATGGACAGTACTGATCTAACTTTTGTTCATTTTTGTCTATTGTCCTACTTTATTCTCTTTTTCTCTGTACCCAAAAATTAAAATGTCTTTACATTATTTACTTTTATTTCGTTAAAAATACATTTTGCTATGAATAAAATAAAATGAATAAATAAAAGCTTTTGAAAATTATGGTGTTCACAGTAATTCTTTCAAAATAAATGGACTGATTTTGATTTTTTTTTCATATTTAATTCATAAGCAATTAAATTATAATATTTTTTCACCTCGTTAGGTTAAAATATTCTAGCAATGCATTAAACATTTGATATTTTAAGTACTTTTCTTGCTTCTCTTCCAAAAATCAGGCCAATTTAATTAAGGCATAAATGATGCTCAGAATTAAGTCAAAGTTAGTAAAATGCCCAGGCACCTAATGCATAAACATTATTTGATTAAAAATTTTGGTCGTAAGCAGATATGAATGAAATTTTTTTCTCTTCAAAGGGCACAAATTCAGGCACGTTGTTCGCATTAACAATCAATAGCAAACTAGAATTGACCTATTGATAATTTTTCGCTTTTGGTCATAGAAATAGTAAAATTTTAATTGTGAGCATTGCTCATATCACGTTCTTCAATATTTTCTTTTAGTTTATCGATTTTTGATACGTAACATTTTGAACACTTCAATTCGAGTTTGAATAAAGTCTTAAAACTTTAACTTGAATATTACTTTCATTTTTAGAATGAGCACTTTTAGAGTTTTCGAAAAGTTTACGGTGCCCAATTTTGCACTTGTTTACTAGATTGAAACCTGGTTCAAAATAAAGATTATAACTAATATCGTATAAAAAGTGAAAATAATTAATTTTGTTGAACATTAATCTAAAGCCCGTAAATGATAATTGCTAATAGTCGTACCATAAGAGCATTGAAAACCATAGTATAAGAGTTATGCATTGTGACCATGTCATGATCAATTCCTTTAAAGCAAAGTTTTGGTTGAATTTGGATGTAAAATTTTTACAGCGAAATCATAATACTTTGACATGTTTAAAACATTTAAGCTAATCAACCTAATTATTTATCAAAAGTGGCATGTGCCGATGTCGATTTGAATATCGTTTGATTGTGAAAACATCGGACGCGTTGACATTTTCATCGCTTCTTCGTAACTCGGTGGCTGATCTTCCTCAATTACAGTTTCAAGATTATCAAATCTTTGGATGCTAATTTCTAGACTTGAAGGTAGAAGTGAAATTTCGGAAGATGGAGTTTCGATATTGCTTTCAACGCTACTTTGATTGCATGTTTGGACCTGTGAATCGCTTGTTCGACTATCAACTTTGCTCATTTTCCAACACGAAAAGCAAATGATCAGAAACGAAACCACCGCAATCGCGCCGGCCATAATGTACTTGAGTGTATCTCGACCTTGGTACACCATTCTTTCGTCGACTATACACAAATTTTTTTCATAATCCCACTTCAGCCCGTTACCGCAACCGATTTCGAAGTGAGGAAATGCTGTGGTTGTCAGCAAAATGCTTTTGCTACATACACCTTGTAAGCAAACGAGAGCATTCTTACACTCGTAACTCCACGAGCATTTTTGACCGACTTCCTTGCCTTGCGAAATGTCTTGCATGAAACTTTTTAAAGCCGCGTGAAATTGACACGCGTTCTTACTCGCGATGTAAATGTAATTCTCACGACATTGACACACATTCGACGGAGAGCAAATACTGTTCAATATTTGTTCACAACCATTAGTTGAATTACACACGAGCTTTTCCATTTGAAGATGACAATAGGCAATCGAGTAATGAACAAGCTTTTTACGAGTATTTCTACAAGCGATAGAATTTTCAATTGATTTCAGAATAATTTTTATGCCGTTCGAACAAACATTTGTCGAATTAACGTTAAAAACTAAGGAATACAGTTCAGAACACACCCAAGTGATATGCGGCGAATCAATCTTATGCAGCGATCGATGTTCTTTCGACGCTGTGGTCGTCTAATAAATTACACAATATTGAAACACTTGATTTTAGACTGATATACATGAAAATGTATATTTGATAAGCGTCGTTAGCATAAATATTGACGCAGTGATCGATTACTGAATATTTTGCAAATATTGAAACATTGCTAATAATCTTTTAAAGATTAAAAGTTTCTTAATATAAATTCATTTTTTTAAAAATCTAGCCATAAAATATCTTTCAATAAAATTTTATAATTATAAAAATGATGCAATATACCAAAAACATTTCTCATTTTTTATTTTTGAAATGCAAATTAAATTTTTTCACGTATTTTGCTTTTTACCATTTATTATGTTATAGATGAATTACTGTCGATGAAACTTTGAAAAAATCAGAATAAATTTGAATGAAAGCAAAATTACACCAATTAATTGACAATGGAGGGTTCCCAAGTGCAACTCAATCATATTAACCAAATTAAAAACATAAAAAAACACAATGAAACATATGATATTGTAGTTTATTATTGGTATTATGTATAGATTTCTAATCATAACAACAAATCTTTGACATAAAACAACTCGTTAGATGAGTTAATTTTTGTTTAAAAAACTTAATTCAAATTTTTTAATTTTGAGAATTTTTCACATAATCAAATTTTCACTAATTTACTTTGAAGCACTTCGATTTCTTTAATTTTTAACACCAACTATGAATTTTTAAGAAATACTTTTAATATGAAAATAGAAAATATTTTTAAGTCAAAAATACTTAAATTGATTTTAATAAGTAATAAATAATTATTCAAAAAAAAATCATTTCGTATAATTTTCGCTCAACCTGCTTAATACAAAGTTTAATTTAAAAAAAAATTAAAAAAATCTTTTGTTCATTTAGTATGTTATTTTGAACTATTTTCTCACAATTAAGTCGCATTAATTCACTCTTAAGTTAAATTATATGAGAATATTAATGCTTAAGAAAATTTTTAATATATGAGACGGACATTTTGAAAAATTAACGAGCTTAAAACGATGAGAAAACTTGATTATAAAAATTTTCGCGCGCAAAAAAAAGCAAACATGACGAAAAAGTTTTGAATACTTTTCTCGAAGCAGTTTTCTAAAAAAAGAATCCTTAAGAATGAGCATAAAGAGGAGCAGATTTAATCCAGTTTCCATGGCAACCGTTTCGATCCTGATTTCTGGTAAAACATCGTTTATCGATTAAATCGAGCCGATTTAATCGCAAATCAAATTTGAACGTTAAAATAAGTTATCTCAAGATTTAATTTACAATATAATAGTCATCTTTTAATTTGATCGTTTACTGTATTTTATACAACGCATTTAATCGATAATAGAAATTTTTTATTACTCATTTTTTCAAACAAAGATAAATTAAGAGGAAAAATTAATTTTTTATACTATGACTGATATGATATACAGACAACATTCATGGTGAAATTATCGATGCACGCATTTTTGTATCGTTCATTTTGGTAATTTGAATAGTATCACAGAATGCAAGGAGATCTCTAAATGGTGAATGAGCTGTATACAGCCTGGTTCAAATTAATTGGCTTCTTTATCGAGGAAAATATATCGAAGAAATCGGCTTTGAATGGCGTTGATAGCCAGTTTATTTGAAATAAACTGTAGGTACTTCAGTTGCTATTTGTTTTGTAAATTTAGTCGATTTTTATTTAATTTCGGTTCAATAGACGCATTCACCTGCTGATAATTACTCATATTGCTTGCATCGTGCGATTGCGAAAATTGGGCGCGCATAGTTTCTTCATACGATGGAGGAGGTTCGTCCAACGCTAAAGCGTCGGAATTTATGGAAGTATCTGCTTCCTGATTCGTACTGCTTGGCAGTGAAAACGAAGCGAGAGGAATCGCAACGTTCGAAATTATCTCCATATCAGTGAAAGGTTGTCGTCTCGATTCTTGTAAGCCAGAGTGACGGCGCGCCACTTTGCGTCGTTGATTTTGGCAAATGACCATAATTAAAATGATAATGACCGCTAACAGAACAGAGCAAAACAGAGCTAGGAAGAGTCTAGGATCAGAGTTGAGGTAGGAGTCTTCGATGCATTTTCCATCATCCCAGTGCGCGTTTTGACCGCAGTCGAATGTAGATGGTGAGTGGCCAATATTGGCCCCAAACGTTTTGGAAATGCCGACCTCACCAAATTTTCTATTAAAATTTTTACTAAGCGAAAACTGTTTAAAATTAAGTAAAAAACAAACCTCGGTTCACACTTTCTTTGCTGTGAGCAATAAAGACCAACTCTACATTCTTCAGCCTTATCGCACGGCTGTCCAATCTTTTTGCGATCCCACAATATTTTCAGAATGCTTTCGAAATCAGAGATGCACTCGTTGCGATTCGGTTTGAACGTAAATCCAGCTTTGCATACGCAAGTGAAATTGTGACAGCGACTGTTCTTTATGTGCCGACAATCGTAGTTGGAAAAGCAAATTCCGTTATACATCGCTCTCGATGGTTCGACGCTTGAAATCAAGAAAAAACAAATCAATCGATTGAACGTTGCTGCGAACGCGGAGTGGAAGAAAACTGAAAAATGAGTTGACCTTCGATGCTGAGCAGCGATGTGCAATGCTTTCGCTTATTTTCTAACGTTTAAAACTCATTTCATTCAATTTCATTCTTTTGACATTGATTAGAGCTTACTACAAATTCAGTGACCAAGTTCACTGGTTTCTTTTGTTCGATCGATTCTTTCGCTCGCGATTTGTGCGAAATTATACAGCGAATGATGCAATAGACGAAAGCAGATTGATTACATAAGCTTTGCACGCACGACTTTAGCTTCTCAATCAGCGTAATTCATTAAACGCGACGAGAAGTTCCGTGATTTACTCTCACACCCAAAATTAGTTTTAATCGCGTGTTGAACAAAGCACAAAAAAAACTGAATGCAAACGATTCAGTTTGTGTCGCGACTTTACGTTATTTGATCGCGAAGCGTGCACTCAACGTTTCACTGTGAACATCTAAGCGCGAAGGTGAATAGCTTACATTGCATTCACGCGCCACATTTTACTGCGTAAAGCGTATACACAAAAGCCGAAAGGTTCTTTGACTCGTGTTTAACTGCTTCGAAGAAATTACGTAACATTTGTTTTAACTCTCTCTTTAAATTCGATTTAAAAAAAAACTTACTAGAAATGCAAAAATAGTTTTCACTTTAATTGTACTTTGATCGACGGCGACGAATATTTTCTTGACTAGAATAAGTTAACGATTTAAAATTATTTTGATCGATACACACACACACACACTCATATGAGCACTAATGAGGCAAATGTGTTTGCTATATAATGCGTTTAAAGTATGTTGTTTGTCTTTGCAAACGCTTTAAGTTCCTTAGCTTATCAAAAGATGAAGCACACTTGGTAAAGTTTCAATTTTAGAAACTGTTTTCATTTGAAAATTTATTGATCCGTTTAAAAGCTTATCGGATCAATATTTTTGAAAAAAATACTTCAAAACAAATTTTTAGATTAATTTTGTTTTTATGGATCGCTTCGTATAAAATGTTTATCGATAATCGCTTTTAAAGCTAAAAAATAAATGCGGGCAACTTACCAATTTTTTTTTGTAACTTCGAATGAAAATGTTGAGTACAATTTGTGAGAACGTTTTGCTGTTTCAGTTTGCGCTCATCTGATCACTTTCGAACCTTTTATAACTTGATTCACGATTCTTCTCATTTCCGCCGACGAAGTGTTAGTTGGAAACAGATAAAGCTTAGGTTTATTGTTTTATTGTTTAAAGGTCGAAAACAATAGCACAAGGCTAGTTTCGGGAAAGAGAGAATGCCTTTCACTCTTACGATGAAAAACAATAAACAGATTCAAACTATTTATTCAATTGATTTAATCTACTTTCTATTTTTGCCTAAATTTAAATTAATGAGTAATTATCATGAATGCTAATTTTTTTTTTTACTTTACAAGCAAAGCTTACTAGAGATCTGCATGGGAATGAAAACTCATTGCATTCCTTTCCATTACCACAGCTACCATT
>NCKU01002195.1:0-20270 GCA_003675995.1 Dinothrombium tinctorium
TAATTATGAACTTATATAGATCACTACCAGAGAGATTTAACGAGGTAGTAGAAGCCAATGGTTACTGGACTCGGTTCTAGAAAAATTGTAAATGAATTGAATTGAATTCATTCAATAAATTTGACTTCGATAATGTTTATCAATTTCGATATGATAAACGCTTTCAAAACTCTCGATAGCAAGCATTGTAAGAAAGCGCTGCGCCTGCCGACTTTTTTCTTGAATTGGCTGTACCCGTTAGTAAAATTTATAAAACGCCTGGAAGAATTTTTAAAGATATTTTAAAAATAGAGGAGACGCAGCTAGTTCTTTTTCTTTCCCTAGATGAAAGAGCTTTAGCGCTGTCACCCGCGTCCGAGACAGTCAGTGTTTTATGGGATTGAGGAATTAAATCTAAAGGTGAGGGTTGAAAAACAGACCCGTAATAACCCCTTTCCATTTAGCAATGTTAAGTCCTTCTTTAGTAAAGGAAGAAAAGAAACAAGTCTATAAAGGGAGGAGGGTTCGGTCGATCGTTTGGATTTTTTGAAGAAAAGCTAAAAAGAATTCACGCTTTGCAACGGTATGCGGTGGTTTTTGGCGAAGACTATAGTAAGGCTTATTGTACATGATATGACAAAAGTTACAAATAGACAAATATTACAAATAGTACAAAACAAACATACCAAAAATTAAAAATATCCCTTTTGGTGATTGGGTAAAATATTCAAGATGAGAGACTTATTTACATGGTCCTATTAGTGAATACGACTCCAACTCCGCACTTAAGTCTTCGCCTTTATGCGGCCCTTTTCACGGATCACTTTTCACGGTGCACACAAACACGCTGCCGATTGATCCAGAACCAAGTTCCTTGGCGAAGATGGTAACATTGTTGAAGTTAGTTGAGCACATTGTAAAATATAAACTTAATGTACCGCATTCGTGAATGATATACATTAAAATGATTCAACTACAAACAGAACAATAAGTAAGTATCGCGCACACTCAGTTTCAATTTAATGACGATCACCGATTACTCATCATAACGATCGTCATTGACGTAAACATCTCAAACAAAGAGTGACCTTTAAGTCGATCACCGACCCCCTATTACGTCACAAATCCAAGATAACGGTTGGTTTAGTTACCCTGTCTACTACTTATCTATCACAGATGAGCAATTTACATCGATTGCTTTGTCTCTGTTAAAGGCGAAGAACAATATAAGTTTGATAAATTCCAGATCTTAGATTACTTTAAAATGTTAAAAAATATTTGCAGAAAGATTTTAACAAAAAAGAAACAAATTAATATTTTTGTTTCGAAAGGCTTAGCAAATAGCATTCTAGAGTGAGCATAAGCATTCTAAATTTAATTACGATTTTATTGAGGTCTTTGCAATTCAAAGAAATTAATATTTTTAAATCGTATTTGTTTGTTTATAATCAGTTTGATTTAAATGAAAGAAATGTTTTGCTATACAAGCGAAAAAACAGACGGCGAACTTTTCATTGAAACTGGCTCACTCAAACCATCTTTATCCGATTTTTTACGCTTTATTTCGGTAAAAACTATTTTTGATCCTGAATTCGAGCTGCGATAAGTTTGCAAATGATTATTCACATTGAATATGCCTTTGATGAGCGCTTTTGGATTCGGCTTCACCCGTAATTCAGCAATGGAAGATGTCAAAGAATCTGATTTCGATTTCGATGATGTAGAAAACAAAGGAAGCGTCAATCTTTTGACATCATAGTTTCTAAATTCTTTCGGCTTTATGTGTCGATGCTTATCTGCTTTTTCAGTAGAATCTGAGTCTTTCGATTTTGTTGATTTTGTTTTATAAAATGAACGTTTCACCAGAAAAATAATCTTTACGAGTATTATGAACAGCAGCAATATGAACGAAGTGAAAATAACAAAACTTTTTAATGAAATTTTAAATATTATTTCGTCGCTTTTATTTACTGAGCTTACAGCGTTGTATGTAGCGGATGATTTTTGATCTGTCGATATTGTTTTCCGAGTGATCATCAGCAAAATAAATATTAAATATTTGTCTAAATTTATTCGATTTATCGCCATTTCAATAAAAACAATGAGTTAAGTTGTTCTCAATTGTTGTCGCGCGCTAAATTATGATAAAAAGTTAGACAAATTCAAATTGATTTTAAATTGAGCTAACAACAATACTTTTTGTACCCGATCGCGATTTCAATGAAACACAAAAAGCAGTTTTCTTGTAAAAGCAGAAAAAAATTTCTATCAGAGCGAAATGAGAAACTTTTTGCTCAGTTATCGGTATCGATTTTATTTAGATTAGTCTTTACGATTGTTCTATAATTACGTTTGAACAATAATAATTATTGTTCGAATAACAATTGAATGAATTTATTCAGAAAAGATCTTTCTAATAATATTTGCATTGTTGGATAGGCTCTTTCGGAATAAATTCATTCAATCATTGTCATTGTTTTTAAATGTATGCCACAACTAAGATTCTATATAACTAAAGATTATATCTGTGGTTAGTTTAGATTTTAAAATTTTCCCATTTTACTTCTTTTTTTAAGTTGAATTACCATAATTCATGGATAGAGCCTAAAGCAGAAGTAAAATGATTAACTTTCTGCTTCTGATCTTGAAAAGGTAAAAAACGCTTTTATTTCACATTTCATTTTTCATTTTAGAAGAATTCATTGCGCAGCCATTTCAAAGCGCGACTTTTTTTGCTAAAATCAAAATTAATGAGTGGATTTATACATCTAAATTAAGGAAACATTCAAACTCTTTTTTTTGGCTTTACCAAGCATTAAAACAAACGAGCAGTTTTAAATTCACAAATGTTAGCTAAAAAGACATAAACAAATGTTCAATTCGTTTTTTCTCTTCAAGCTGTCATTTGCGGGAAAATACAACTATTAAGCGAAAAGTTAGTTCGAGTAGTTGCAATGGGAAACTGTTTTCAAAACTATTGTTCATTTTATAGCTAGCTAAAAATAAAGTTTGTTGAATAATTCGAAGAAATAAAAATGTTAGAACCGTTAAAACTTTTTAGTTTCAGAGTCTATGTCTAACATTCGACTTCAAAAGTACGAATCTCTTAGCAGGGACGAATGAAGTAGGATGCGACATTTATATATGAAGCTTAAGTTTATACACTGGAGTCAAGTTTCAAAAGAATTGATGCGCTTATTAAAAACATCGGTGAAAAATTAGTTGCAAACATAAACACTTAATTCGTTTATTTTAAAGCTCAAAATTAATGATTTATACAACTAGCAAATTTACATTGACGCTTTTCATTACATTTTTGAGTTGAAGCTTTACATACTATGCATTTACATACACATTTACCTTTACAAATGCAAAAAGAATTAAAATTTTGACCATCAAATTGATTAGATTTATAGAATAAACGTTCAATCTTCTGTGTTCCACTTTTCATAGACTTAAAATAATGCAAAACTTCATACTTCTCATTTTTCGGGAAAGAAGCTAAATGATTTTAAATGCAACATGGTTCTGAACAATTATGGTAATCGTTTTCTCCTTTTTGAAGCTGAAATACAAACACTTTTGGCACATGTCCGCCAAATTGGATGGCTTGTTTTTTGACGGTAATGCAAATATGCGCGCGAATGAAGCGAAAACTCGAAAACTTTTCACTTCGCACTTTTAAACTTTCGTTTGTAAGTACAGTTCGACCCCTGAAGGCGTGTTAATCGTCGGTAAGCCAGCGGTGGACGCGTGCAGCTCTTGTTTCGTGTGAATTTCATTTCGAAAAGCGGCTGAAGAATGGCGAGCAAACGATCGGTTCGCGAATGGAGCGTTCCTAGAAGCGATCTCGAAATGAACAAATTAAAGCTTTACAACAGTTTCACGAAACAAAAGGTAATGCAGCGATCGTTGCCAACGTCCACATTTTGATCGTTGTGTTTTATTTCGTTTTTAAAGGAAGAATTTGTGCCCGTTTCCGGTAAACGCGTTCTTTGGTACAATTGTGGACCGACTGTTTACGATTCTGCACACATGGGTCACGCGCGCAGTTACATCACCTTCGATATCATTCGAAGAGTGCTTCGCGATTACTTCAAGTACGACTTATTCTATGCGATGAATATTACTGATATCGACGACAAGATCATTAAACGCGCGCGTCAGCAGTTTCTTTTCGCAAAGTATTGCGAAGAGCATAAAAATGTTGACAATTCTACTATAAAATGTGATATTTTGAAAGCCATCGATCACTACAAGAATAAATTAAATGCTGAAACAGATGAAGACAAAAAGAAAATGATGATTCGACTATTGGAAAATGTTGAAAACTATGGCAACAATATCGAGATTTGTTCGCTTAAAAAAATTGAAAGTGTTCTTTCAGAATGGTTAGATTCAATCGAAGGACATGATGTTAATGATATTTCTGTTTTCGAATCGTTGCCACGAAAGCATGAAAATGAATTTTATGAAGATATGACGGCACTGAACGTTCTCGCTCCTGATGTTGTGACACGTGTGAGTGAATATGTTCCTGAAATCATTGAATACATCAAGAAAATATGTGAAAACGGCTATGCGTATGAATCAAAAGGTTCTGTCTACTTCGACACTGTTACTTTCTCCACTAATCCAAAACATCAGTACGCGAAACTTGTCCCTGAAGCGGTCGGGGATAGAGCCGCATTGGACGAAGGTGAAGGCGTTTTATCTGTGTCAGAATCAAAATTAGCAGAAAAAAGACATCCGAATGATTTTGCGCTTTGGAAAGCATCGAAACCTGGAGAACCATTTTGGGAAAGTCCGTGGGGCAAAGGTAGACCCGGCTGGCATATTGAGTGTTCTGTGATGGCATCAGCAGTTTTAGGGAAAACGCTGGACATTCACTCTGGGGGCTATGATCTCAAATTTCCTCATCATGATAACGAAATCGCACAAGCAGAAGCATATTACGATACTGGTGACGACTGGATTAACTATTTTCTTCATTCTGGTCATTTGACCATCTCTGGTTGCAAAATGTCAAAATCTCTGAAAAATTTTATTACTATTAAGGAAGCATTAGAAAAACACACCTCAAGACAATTAAGATTTGCATTTCTTTTACATTCATGGAAAGACACCCTCGATTACAGCGAAAATTCAATGCACGACGCGATTAATTACGAAAAGTTTGCCAACGAATTTTTCCTCGCTGTTAAAGATATAATTAGATCAGTAGAAACTAATACTTTTACTAAATGGTCGCAATTAGAACTTGATTTAAACCTTAAATTTCATGACTCAATAGCAGCTGTAGATGTTGCGCTTTGTGATAATATTGACACGAGGAGCGCTTTAGATGCAATTAAAGAATTGATTAGTTCTTGCAATATTTATATGAAAAGCACTAGCATTCCAAACGCCGTCTTACTCAAAAATATAGCTGGATACATTACTAATTTATTTGAAATTTTCGGCTTGTTGGAAAATGGAAAAAACGAAATTGGGTTTTCTTCAAATGTTGAAAGCAGTGTGAACCGAGAAGAAGTCATAATTCCTTTGCTAGATGTGTTATGTAAATTTAGAGAAGAGATGCGTTTAATTGGCAAAGAATTTAAGTTAAATCAAATATTAGATAAATGTGATGAGCTTCGTGATGATATATTGCCAGATTTAGGCATCAAGATTGAAGACAAAGAAGTTTGTGGTGTTATGAAAACAGTGAAAAAGCTTGTTGATAGAGAAATGTTGCTAAAAGAAAAAGAAGAGCGAATGAAAATCGAAGAAGAAAAAAAGAAAGCTAAAGAGAAGCGAAAGTTAGAGCAATTACAGGCACAGGTCGCAAAAGAAGCGCAGAAAAAGATTAATCCTGTCGATATGTTTCGCAACGATTCTAATTATTCTCAATTTGACGAAAAAGTAAGACTTAATTCTTCTGAACGAACCCTAATCAAATGTTTATTTTTTAGGGATTTCCAATAGCAGATAAAGAAGGCAAACCGTTAAGTAAATCGGCCATTAAGAATTTGACCAAATTATACCAACAACAAGAAAAGCGTTACAAAGAGTACCTATCAAGTTTAAATGAATCAAATGCTTCTTAGGACTGAATTTTCTTATGCCTAATATGTTCTGTATTTAATTACAATAAATAAGGCACAAAAATTAATTCCATCCTTGAATTTTCTTTGTTTTTGCTTACGAAAGAACGCCTTATCCTTGTTCTTTCTGTTGGAGCTCCATGAAGAAAGACCACGCAAACATGCAAAAAATACATCGCTTATTATGAGAATGAACACATCAAGAAAGCATCGTGCGACACGAAAAAGCTTTAAAGCCATTTTTGGCTTTTTTCTTAGTATTAACAGACTGAGTGTCTTCATTAGAATTTTGTGCAACACCGACGTTAAATCCTCACATCCTGTGATCGCAATTAATACGTTGCTTGAAATAAACACTTACAGCTAACTGTCAACATTTTCTTGATGTCAAAAAGCAGTAATTGATCTCACTTGATGCTCGCTTGTTGCACATCCGCTTCGCTCAAAATGATATACGCAATTTATTCTTTATCTGCGGTTTTTGATGTCTGCTTTTTGATTCAAACTTTCAAATTATGTGTTTTACGATCGAAATGAATAAATAATTTTATTTTTGAAATTAAAATTAAAACAACAATTGCGCATAAAAATGATGAATGTCTCGTATTTGAAATTAGCTGCTTTCTCGTCGTGCGTTGATAAACTTTATCGCACAGAAAGATCGCACGTCTAAATTTTTATTTTTATGTAAAGTAGTAATATTCATAAATTATTCATGAACATGATATTCAAAGTGCTTGAGCGGTAGAGTTGCTAATGCAGGCGACATCATCGAAAACCTAAATATCTTCATATTTTCGAGCTGCTAAGCGAAGCGTGAATGTTTGCAGCCGCAAAAACTCAGCGACTCGACATTGAAATTCCGAACCTACATTCTTCCAAGTCGTTTTCATTAATTTCGCTTTTCGCTTAGTGTACGCGAAAAGTTTCGAATGCAAGTTTTTTACCGAAAAAGTCGAAAACATTTATTTTCTGCTTTTTTTACGCGAACAATTTTGAAAGCGAGTCTCGAAGCACATAAAGTTAATCAAACATAAACTTTAAATCTTGAGTTGTCAAAGAAATTGAAACTTTTTCTTAAATTATACTCTCAATAGTATAATAATCCGGATTAAATTGTACTCGAACAGCGTAAATGCGTAACTTCAATGGTGGTCGGTCGTAAAATAATCGCAACAAGTGACCGTGAATCGAATGTGAATTGCTTAAATTGTCCAAATGATTTGCCTATTTTTCAATGCTAAGCAAACAATTTTTATAAGCAAACGTTTTCAATATCAAAAAAACGAGAAATAAGCCGAAATGCAAGAGGCCATTTCACGCGTTTCCTCAAAATTTAAATCGAGCCATTTTCAAACATTTTTTTTTTTCATTGTGCTTTCTGGCTATAAATTCTCATTCTGCGTTTGTTACAAAAGATGCACGATTTTCACGCATCACTTTAGGCTACACATTACATTATTTAGTTGTTTTACTTTTGCAATGATCTCTAGCGTTTCTTTTTCGCATTGTGTAAATGTTTGAAAGCAATACACGAACTTTTTTCATATTTTCGGCCAAATTTTATTGAGCAAAAAAATAATGAAAATATTTACGGTTTTAAACATTATTTAAAAGAGCGAAAAAGCGAGTAGAAGAAAAGAAGAAAAGCTTGAAAACGATTCAAAACGCAATATGAGCGACTCGGCTGAAAGACACGTTGCGTTAAAATTTTACACTTGAATTGTGCGAGTTTGCTTTCTTTTTCAAATTTCGTTTTTATCGTTTGATTTTATTGTCAAATTCGACGAAATTACATTTATTTCGAATTCATGGTTAGCGCAAACTTTTTTTTCCGAATTTCAATTCGCTTTTTTGCTATTTCAATCATTTCGAGATGAAATGAGCGCATTTAATTTTACGCTTTTTGCTGCATTCAATTTCGCGATTGAAGATTGCGGCTCAAAATTGTAGCGAAAATCGGCATGAAAATTTTGTTGACCCTTTCGATCGGCGAAACATTCCGTGCGTTCGGTGAAGAATCAATGCAAACGAAAGGTACTTTTACGGCATTTCTTGAACAAAAAGCATTTTCATTGATTTCAATTTTTTTTCAACTTTTTTCTGTTTTCAAGAGATGCGCTCAAAATTTTCACTGCGTTCTCGGCATCCTTTCTCTGAATACAATAAGCCGCATTCGAAACATTTCACCGTTCAATTTCGATTTTATCGAAAAAAAATTTTTGCTTCTTTCGAAGAAAAGTAAACGAACAAAAAAAACGAGCGAAAAGAAGTGCGAACGACACGAAGAAATTGATGAGTACGAGCTATGCATCATTTAGTTTTTTCTCGTTTCGCAATCGATTTACAAAAGAGCGAAACAATTTCGTTTCATATTTCTTATTTTAGCTCGAAATGAAAATCGTATCAAAGTAGAGAGAAAAAAAAAATTTGCGATGTTTCAGAATTTTGCGCTTGTTTTAAATTAAAAATCAATATTCTAATGAAATAGAACGAAAGTTTAAGAAAATTTGAATAATTCAATTCACGAAAAGCAGTTTTTTTGCGAGCACTCGAATATATGTAGCAATCAAAATTTGGCTCTAATTTTTCCTCTTGCTCTGCTCTCTCTCCTGCAATTCATTTAATTCATTCTTTACTCGTTTAATTTTTTTTCGGAAGAATAGTAATTTCGAGCGAAAAGGAAACGTCAGCCTCTCCTCTTTGAAGAAATCATTCCGCTTTTCCTCCTCTCGCCTCGCTCCGTGCTTTTCAGTAACAGTTTGAAACGGCTCGCGTTCGCGTTGACCAGCCCTATAGCTGACCCGAATGGTCTCCGATTTGTAATGTAACACATTAAACCGCTGAGTGTACTACGTGTACCGGTCGCCGTTTACATAATTCTACTTGATGACTGCGAAATGTAGCGGTTATTTGCATGAATTAACGCGGCAAACTAAAAAAGCGCATTTAAATGCGATAATAAAAAAACTCGCCGTTTCATTTCAAGCGAATATACTTTTTCTTGGTTTGCTTTAATAATCACGCATCTTAATTTTATAAATTCAGCAATTAGAATAAAAAAACCTAAGCTTTGTTCGGTGGCGAATGAAATTTTATGAAAAATAGAGAAAAAAGTCGCAGTAATCGGCTATTAATTGCTTATTTACAATTTGAAAAAACAAAACAAAACGAAAACAAAAAAGTTTCGGTAAAAGAGGTAATAAATAGAGATGCGTAAACGTATTCAATTTGGTCTCTGATTGCTTTTCTGATCACCCGAAATCACTTCGTTGATGTGACGTTTTTTCACATTCTTCTTGTAACGTAACTGTCGTCTAGCTTTGAGCACCGAATCGCGGCATTCGCCGAGCGCCGATTTTTCATAAACCAAACGATTGTTGCGATTTTGCAATGCATCGAAAAGTTTACTGTGAATCCAGCTCGAATTCGTACTCCGACTATTAACACTTTCACTGCTGTTGTGGTCGCGCTGTATAATACTCAAAAGGCGATTATCACCAGCCGGTTGCAAAAGGTTTGTTTCGCTCGCCGTTCTCCGCGACACGAAAGCTTCGTTTTTGTCAGCGTCGGTTTTGAGCGACGATTGCATAAATTGATTGCTTGGGGTCGAATCGATTAACCGCAGATCGCTCGCCGAAAAGCATTGCCAACCGCGACGTTTGCATTCATTCGCATTACGCGATAATCGAGACAAACAAATATTGAAATTGTCATAAAGAGGTTCGTTGTCTAGCGATGAAAACGAAGAAGTGCTGATTATAGACGTCTCGTCGTCTTCATTCTCATCCTCCGCATCCGAGTTTGATTCTTCACTGACTTCGGTGTAGTTTGATTCACCTTCTTCTTCAATTACTTTTCCGTTATGCGCGCTTCGATATTCGAAATCTTCGCTGGCGCTGACCGCGAATCCATCAAGACTCAGAAACTTAGCATTGTACGTATCTGTGTCTTCCGAGCGTTGGCAATTTTCGCTCGCTTTTTTCTGTTTGTTGCTACTATCGACAGATTTTTTCTCGTCTTCACTTTGATCGAACGACGCGTAAATGTGATCGGTGATTCGGCCGATGTCGGCTTGCGAGAGTTCGCGAGTGTCAACTGGCAGCGAAAGATTCTCTTCTCTCCACAAGCCATTGTTACCCCTCCAAATTCGCTGGTTCTGGAGGCCGATCTTCTTCAGCGTGTTTTTTTCTTCTAATTTATGCAATTGACTTTCGTGGCTAACACAAAACGGATTCACTGTAGTTTGAAATTGTTCTTGTAATTGGTGAGGATTATAAATGAGCTCGTCGCGATTTTGCAATTGCTGCTTTGTAGCGAATGTTTGACTCAAATTACTGTTTTGACGCAGTATTTTTGCCTTGCGAAAATAAGGAAAATAATCGTTTTGGAAATTGTGGCTGTTATGCAGAGCTATGTTCGACCCGTGGTTAATTTGATTACCAAGATGCAAAAAACGCTGCTTGTCATTGGCGAGTAAATTCAGAGTGGACGTGTTACACTTTGTCAGTGATCTACTTTTGTGATTCATGAATGTGTCGTAAGGTTTGTCGATTAGTACGAATTCGTTGTATTGTTTTGCGAACGGCAATTTCGACGCGGCGAGAAAAGATTCTTTCTTCGGTAGCGAGGATGAGGAGCAGTAAACGCTCGACGATCTGCGTTTAAACGAGAGTCGAACAGAATCGCGAAAGCTGACGTCGGTCAGATACAAACATAGCGGTAAAAGCACGCCTTCGACCAGTGAGAACCAAATGAGCGCGTTATCGTGCACCGGAGACCAGAATTGAGGTACAATCATTGCGACCACGTAAAACATCTGAAAAACAAATGCGAAATTTAAAAAAAAAGAATTTACATTAAGCGTGAACTGAGTTTGAGCGCAATCTTTTCTTGCTTCGAGCAGTGCTAAGAAGCAAAGCTGAAGAGAAAATTTCAGGAAACGAGGTGTGCAGATTATAAAGAGATTATGCACACAGATAGAGCGTAATTTAAAAGTAGAATCGACTCAAATTATGCGTTGATTGCTTTTCTAAATAACGAATGTTTTGCCCAAATTCGTGATTCTTTCTTTGTCAATTTCAGTTGCGAATTACAAGCTCAAACGTTCTTTCTTTGATACGCGATAGTCAAACCTTTTTTTTCGTGTGCGAATTTCTAAAAAACGAATCAAGTGACCGCAATCTTAAATTTCGAAAGCTGAGGAAAGAAGCAAAACTTGGCTTCGCTTTGCGTCGAATTTTAAAACTCGACTACATATCAAAAATCATACATTAGAACAATTGTTTAATTGTGTTCTGGAGAATTAAAGTCACTTTCATTAGAAAATTTGAATAACGTTTCTCATCAAATTATGTTCAAGTTTTTAATTTAAAAACTAGCGCGTTCTCAATTGTTCTCGTTCGTTTGCTGTCCGAAAAGTTTCGCTTCCCAAGATTCGCATTCTTCATCATCGGCAATTTAAAGCGCGACGCTAAATTTGAAAGCATCAATTCACGACTGTAATTTAAATATCATTTAATTGCGTACTCTATTTAAAACGTGTTAGATGATGCTTATTTCAATGATTGATGCGCTTTAATTCGAACGCAAAAGAATTTCGACGAAGAAGAAGAAGAAAAAATTATAATCACAATTAATGAGAACACAAATGATGTGTGTTTGTGTAACGACGCGCTTGAATATAACGATAATAATAATAATTTAACGACGGATTCAGTTTGATAATGGTTTTGCTTATGAAATTTCCTGTTACACATTTTTTTCGCGAAAAAAACTCGATGGTGACAACATTCGTGTCAGTTCACGCTGACAATCACAATGATCCTAATCGTTTTGAACTCTAAATATTAGCGATAATTAAAATAATAAGTAATTGTTTGCAAGAGAATAGAAGTGAAACAAAAATAAAAGTAACAACGTTGTGTTAACAAAATGCGACTATAATTAAGCCACTTATTCAACGCAAAAAAAACAGAATTTGCTCGTTAATTCAAACGCTTTTCAAAAGGATTGAAAAAAATGACGAAGCCGGACACAGAAAACGAAAAAATTAAAAATTAATGTGCCAGCTCGAGCTGTAACGAACGTCGCTTTTTAGTTTGATTTAATTTCGCTCCAGCCACAATTTTGATTTTTTTGGACAATTTTAAACGCTTTTTTTTGCGAAAAAAAATTAATTTCGCTTGTAGAGAAAGTGTGTTGAGATTTAAATTTGCGCGAAGAGGTAAAATTTGTATTGCGTATAAAACAATGACTCGAGAAGATTAATTTTTTTTACGAGCAAAGTTTTTGACAATAGAAATATGGGGAAAGAAGAAGAAGAAGAATCAACGGCACTTGTATACTGTGCAGAACAATGGTTTCAAGAATGAAGACATGAAACAATGCGTTTTTTTGCCGATCGCGAATGGGAATAAGATCGTGGTCCGGAAACAATAGCAGACTCTATCTGTTAAAATATATAACGTCACACGTGAAGCAGATAAAATTGTTTTCTCGTTTCGTTTCGTGTTTGGGATCTACTTGCTATATATATGAAAAGAGCCGATTCAACGTTGAACTTGATTTTCGAAAAGATTAAGCATTTGAAATAAGAGCAGAGAATGAAATGAAACGAAATAAACAATTTATATTAATACGTTAAGCGCAAAGTCAAAAAAATGAATTTGATTGAGAGAATAAAGCTTAATTCACTCTTCTTCATCGTTCTCTCTCTACTCACACACGCGTTTAAAACAATGTTCACATGTGTTGCATTTTTAATAGACAAGTGAATGAAAGATAATAAATTTTCAAATACCACCCTGTAATTATACTGTACGTTGTAAAAAAAACTTTTAAGAAACCTGTCGATTAGAGATTATACAAAGAAAAAAAAACTTGAACTTATTTGAAATGGCAAAAATTAAAAAACAACTGCACACCACCCACGAGTGTACGTAGTGAACTTTTTCGAGTAAACGTACGAGTTGTAACATTTCGGGGTTAAGAAAAAGAAATACGAAAACTACTCAAATCAATGTGAAACTTAGATAAGCAACGTTCTAAAATAAAATTTTAATTTAATTAAGTGAATGCTGAATATTTAAGATATCATTTATTGATTACGAAACTTTTTTGAAAATAAAATTAGTTTTTTCGATGATTATCTTCGGCGAAAAACTCGTGCAGGTTAATGCAACTATTTTCAGTGCATTCTTAATGCGATCGAGAGAAGGACATATTTAATTATTATTGCGAGTTACTTAAAAAGCGTTTCTGTTCAAAACACACACTCGAGTAAAGAAAAATTATATTTAAAAACATAATTATAAAGTGTTTCAAGTTTAGTTCAAAAGCACGAATAATTTAAAATTTGTACTCAATTCGAGCGGCTAGTTCGACAAACCATACATTTCTACATTTTTGTATCATAAAAAACAACAGAACAAAGTTATTTTGCTTTTTCAATCACTTTTGTAAGTGCATAAGCAAAATACACGATAAACACTAAAAACTTACATAAACACCAAAGCTTTAACTTAATCTTACATAGATAAAAGTACGAGTTTAATAATAAAAAGAAATTAAGAAGAATATTTAATCGTCAGTTTGAAGTGAAACTCTTTTTCGATAGGTAAAAAGTAAAATGAAGCGTTTTCATTTTCAGTACACGAACTGATCGAAAATTATCTATTCAATAGTTTTGTTTTGAGCACGAAATGCAACATTGCGTTTTTCTTTTCAAAGAAAAGTTTTTTTTTAAACAAATTTTTTTCTTTCATCGCTGAGAACACAGTTCAACTTTCATTTGAATTGCAATACAATCATTAAATCAGAGAAAAGTTTTACTTTTTTGCTCTATTAAAAATACTGTTTTATAGGAATTTCTATGATAAACCGAATTTTTGAAAATGAAAACGCTTGTGAAGTCCACATAGCGGCTTTTATGAAAACATCGCTGCTCATTATGAAAGCTAAACTTTTTTATGCTTCCTTTTTCTTCTCATAAAAAGAAACTTGTGCATAAATAGTTGAGAATTAGGAAATGAAAATAAACGACAAAAAACTGATTTCTATGAAATCGAATCAAAAGCATAGCATATTAACAGTAAAAAATATTTTATTTTACTCGAATGCAAGCAATCATTTTAATGAATAGCGTACGATCTTATGATTCGCTAAAGTTTTATTGTGTTCATCTCGATAAGTGATAAACAGGAATCACACACAAACGCAAATGTTGTTGCATTGCTTTTCGTGTTTCGAAGAAAACAAATCGGAAACAATCGAAACAAAATGAACACATAAACTCAGTGACAAGTGAAGGGTTGCGAGTTTGAGAACAACGACAATTTTCTTTCTTCAAAGTTTTTTCTCAGAAAAAGTGTTTGTTTAGTTCGGACTCGAAACAAAACGATTAGTTCACTTCTATAGAGAAAAAAAAAATTAGTTTTTCAAACTTTCTGAAGCTTTGTCATTTCCTTTTCACAAAAATTGTACACCTTAAACAGTTCGAAAAATCGATCAACAAAAAAATGTTTTGATTGATGAATGAAAGCTACATTTTGAAGTTCATAAAAGCAACAGAAAAACTCTTGTTTTACACTACAAAACAATCGCGAAAAGTGCTTTTATTCAAAAACGAAAGCGTTCGCTCAATTGATCCGTAACTCAATCGAAAAAAGGTCAAAGTTTCGCCGCACTTCGATTTCATTCTCACCATTATTCGAAATTATTGTGCATTTATTTTCGATTCATAATTCAAAAACAAGAAAAAAAAAGTGAAATGAAAGTATCGAAAAGTAGTGTGCGAATGAGTTCGAAGCGAATTAACGCGAAAGGTGAGTGAAAATTTTGTTGACCCGCTCTTATTTTTAGAGCACGCAAATTGTTGAATTCACACTTTTATGTCTTCTTCAAATGTCGCCTCAACCGATGCGAGCTAAGCTTAGATGCAAAATTTCGCACAAAATTTTTGCTTATCCTTATTTTCATCGCATCGCATCTAAACTTAGTTACAAACTCATTTACATTAAAAGCGATGCATTAAACTTTTGAATTAAGTTTGAATTGTGAGCCGGCAAGAGTTGCACCTTCAAAATATGAATTCACTTCTTTCGATGATCAATGGGAGAAGATTTTGAGCATTGATTTTCGTCTAATGAAATGCTAAATAATATTTTGCTAACAAAATATTTCAATGACGAATTAGCGTTTCTCTTCAAATGCGATCGCTGAAAAAATGAAAATGTTGATTGCGAGCATCACGAAAAATGCTATTTATGGAAAATATTAAAACAATTGAGCGATCATTGCGTGATTGTTGAGGCGAATAAGCATCGCGTTTCGGTAGAAGAAGAAAAAGAGAGAAAAGTGAGCTGAATGATTATGATGAACTGGTGAGATTGGAGTGTGAAGTGCACAATTGATAAGGCAAAGCCGATTGTCAAGAAAAGCTTCAATCATCTCTGTAATTTTTGAATAAATATTTGAGATTGCAATAGTGTGAAGCGAAATTGAAGTTTTGCATTCGCTCGATTCGACGATATTGTAATTTCTTTTCGAATACCATCGAATCTGCTTTGTTTCAAGGCAGCGCCATTCTTCACTGAGCACAAATCACTTTCTTCTTTCTCAAATTGAGAAATGCTTACATTTTTCAATTTTCATTTTAAGCTTAATTAAATCAAATTAACGATAAGAAATGAATAATTGTCACGCAAAAATCAGAATCGACGCTTTTTCCTACGAATGTTTCAACTTTCACTATGCACTCGAAATTACATTCGTAAACTTTTCGGCTTCTTCATACAATCGCTGCGGATTTTCTTTTGAAGCGTGCAAATGATTTGCAATTAAATTAGAATTGAGAGAAAGAAAAAAAAACTGAAAAGCTGCGATTACAGAGTAGTGAGGTGGTAGAAAGAGCGAGAGAGAGCGATTCGAAGTGGGAGGTCAGTGAAATAGAACCGAAACTTGATAGCCTTTTGGCAGAGAATTTTTAAACGGCAAATTGGTAATGAAATAAGAAAAACTTACTAAAGATGGTCCGTCGTTAACTGCATAGCATAGACTGGTATTCGCGAGCACCGAAAACCAGCGTAAATCATTGTAACGAAGCTGTCCGTTTACAGAACGACGACTTATTGATTCGTCTCTATTTTGAATTGGAAAGCCATATAAACTACAATAGCTGCCGGTGTTGAATTTCGCAATCGCTTCCGTCGAGCCTAAATGCTCTAAAGTGAGGTCGCCGATTGAGGAGATGCGTGAGTTTGAGCGCGCCGCGCTTTTACTCGTCGATGAAGAGCGTTTATAATTTGTTACAACGTATGCGAAACTCAAAATTGTCGCCAAAATCAATGCACCGTAAATTATTGCTAAAAATAAATTGAATCGCATATCCCACGAATACGGATGCAGCGTGCACAAGAAGCTGCTGCTGGTGTTGTTGCTGCTGTTGTTGTTATTATAGTTGCTGCTGTAATTGTTGTTATTGTAGTAAGTTTTGGTCGTATGCAAAAAAAGCGCATCGCGGAACTGTGCGGTAGACAGACGAGCAAAAACACCTGCGGTGCCCACTAAAGCGGACATGCAGCCCAAAACGGCGAGGTGATACTTGATCTGATTCTGGCGAACTGTGAAACGATATTTGTACGGCCATTTGAGTATTAAGGCGCGATCGATAGCCAGAGAGGCTAGCGTCGAAAGCTGAAACACGCGAACGGTTGTGATGCCCCAAACAACGAAATTACACGAGGTATCGTTTTGCGAACGAATCACATTTACCACCGAGTAAGCGAACGCGCAAATAGACGAGAGTATTTCTTGACACGTGAGAACGAACAGAAAAAGATCGACGTTTGTCCAGTGCCGGCGGTAGATGTGAAACATGAACAGTACCCACACAGATAGAGCGGCCACTGATGGGGCGATGGCACAGCAAGACAGCCAACTGTACATCAATTGCTCCATTTCGCGATCGAGTTTATTTTCAATCAGTTTGCAGGTGAACACTTAATTGAAGCGATAAGAGCAAAGTTTGCAGCGAATTCTCGCATTCACGAACATAATCCAAAATTTTCACGCATTGATTTGCTTATTTAGAGGTGAAAATTGAAAAAAAAAGTTACGTTTAAACTTTCTCTGAACCATAGACTCGGAAGGCATCGCTAAACAAAACAGAAGTGAAGCGAGAAGCGCTTAAAAAGTTGTGTCTAAAGTAAGTTTGTGTGCAGTGCACAAAAAGAAGCACTACACACAACTGAATTCAACTTCGACAGCAACCACTCTCTCATCGCAAAGGGCGGAAGCATTGACACTTCGCGTTTACTACGCTAACTTTTTCGTTTTTCGCTCTTCATTCCAATGCTATCTCTCTCTCTCCCTCTCTAGCAGCTCGCTTCGTCTACCTCTCTCGCTCACTCGCTGTCTAAGCTCTCTCTCTATCTGCCGATCGCTCTTCGCTGCTTGCGAAATGGGCTGTCGGGTTGAAACGAAGCGCGTATTCAACTTCAACGCCGTCGCAGCATCGAATTGGGCTAAAATCTGTTCGCAATGAAAATAAACATTCGTAAACATACGCTTGAAACGAAAACGTGTTCTTTCGTTTCATCATTAAAACGATTTCCAAAGAAACTTGAATTTAAATTTTCGCTTTGCTGCCCTTTACTGCCCTTTGCGCGTTTCGATTCGAATGTTTACGCAAGCATAGCGCAGCGGCTAAACGCTAATGCTTTTTCACAAGGCTGCCGCTCGAACTCATACCGCTGGACAGGTGGTCATTCATCTGCTAAATGCATTTATCGCTCGACGTGCGTTATAAATTCAGCTGAAATGATAACTGCCATTAATTAGTTCAACGCCTGTTTTTCATTTTTCTTAATTTAAAACACAAACGCTGGCGTTTTGACACGCACTATTTTTTAATGTCCACTTTTCAAACTCAATCATATATGTGTCCACATTTTCGCGTAAATAAATTGTGAGAGAATAAAATTGCGTTTTGATCTAATAAACAGTGTGTAAACTCGGCGCAAATATGCACATTTGAAATTGATTATCAGCGCAAGCGGTTTCGGTGTTTAGTAAAACGGTGCGAATATTTCGCTTGAACGATGTGTTAAGTGATAGCCTAATTTAGCAGACAATAATTCACTGTTTGGGAAAAGGAAAAAACTGCGTAACCTCAATGGATTCTCAGCTCATTGTTTCCTATTGCAATTATAACTGTTACAATGATGGCAGATGAGTCGAGAATTAAGGTACCAAATTTCTACACTCATTAAATTTAATGACTTTATGTTTAGCCTAATAACTGTGAATGTGCTTATTTATTTACTCTACTCGCCTGCTACATTAAAAATAAATACACACACACACACACTTATTCGCTTCTTTTTCAGCCACATTTTCATTCTCATCGCTTTTTTTCACAAATTTTTAAATACCTTCTTCGCTCGAAGCGTATAAGCGAAGAAAAAAACTAAATTTACTTATATTCTTAAAATTTTTTAATGATCGTTTCTATTTTATATCATGTGAAGCTCTTTTTTATTTAAAAATTTCAATGAGCGAAGAAACGGATGAAAAGCTGAATTCATAGCACGCAGCAACTTTTGAACGCATTAGTTTTTGTTTCGCCGTTAAATCGAGACGCAGCGATACATTGTATGAAATTACAATAAAGGGCGTAAGGGACGAGTTTTTGCGCTTTTTTTCTTCGCTTACTGTACAATTTTTTGTTCCTCTCGCCTTGACATTAAAACGATTATGAAATTTATTTTCTTTTTCTACGGCTTTTTATATAAATCGAATGAGCGAAGCTACCAAATAGTATGAGCGATTCAACGAATACGGCAGCTAGTGGCACATATAATTGAAGCGTGATCAAATACTAAACAACAATGCGAGAGCTTTTCAAATGCACCTTTTAGCGTTAATTGCAAATGTAAATATAATCGATTTTAAAAAATTTCCGCCGAACGCATTTCGTACTTTCAAGTATTTTATTCTCGCAATGAAAAGAGCGCAATTTTTTGCTCGTTAATGTTCAAAACCGTTTATTTCACGTTTGTTTGCCTGCACTTAAAATTTATTGTATATTTCGGAGGAAAAGCAGAAATTATTTACTGCGATTAAACTTTGAGAAAGAAAAGATTTCGCCTATTTATAAAGAGGAAAAAATTTATTTCATTTCACATTTTGCGAATTACTTTTTTTTTTGTTGTTAAATCACATTAAACTTGAGCTCTGAATTTTTAAGGTGATGTCGATTACAGTTACCTCGATAGAACTTTAAAATTTTAATTTTCAGTGCTTGCTTGCTTACTGTGAATATGATTTTGTACTAATCTGAGCGAAGAAAAAAATTAAGTTTCGCATTTTGCGCTAAAAGCATCGCTCAGACGCAAACTTTTTTGCTGCTCAAAGTAATACATTTTAAAGAGTTGATAAAGTGTAAATTGAATTTCTCTTTTTTAATATGTTTTTAAAAAGAATCAATCGTAGCGTAGCGGAATCAAATAATAATTAAACAATTATTTCGAAAAATTAATCTAAATTTAGAAGATTTACTGACTCGTACGAATAGAAAGCATTTAATCGTCTATTTTTCGCTTCAACTCGCAATTATTTAATCGATTTGCTTTTCGAGATTAAAGCTAAAAATTGTAAATAGTGTAGTGCATTAGTTTGACTGGCTGGGTGCAAAGAAACAGCAAAAATTCAAGAAATACGTTGTGAACGCTTCATTGGCAGGCGAAAGCAATATTTGTAATAATTGTTTTCTAGCCAAACTCACAAACGCGTGATCAACTCAATCGCTTTAATCGTTTAATCGATTTAATTAATCGCCGTCTATTTCATGCTACACCCGGTATTCGAAGAAAGTGTACGCGTTTCTCATTGAATTTAATTATAAATTATTAAAGCCCTGAAAACATGGACTCACACTGTGATGCACTAACGAATGCTGAAAAAAGAAAACTGAAAACTTTACAGTTCCTTCACATTAAACGTGTGCATTTTGAGTAGAGAAGAGAGGAGAGAGAAAGTGAGCAGAAAGATCAGAAAACTTTATATTCGCGAAAGCAAGACACACACTTTTGAACAAATTAATGATTTCAAAATGGTAAAAAGAAGAGGAATGAAATATTATGCAAAGCAAAAAAAAAAAAAATGGCAAAGCGATGAAAAATTGGCTCTTCGTGTTCGACGACT
>NCKU01002196.1:0-20267 GCA_003675995.1 Dinothrombium tinctorium
TGGCCATAATGAAAATATTAACCGCATTATATTGATTAAAATTGTGAAATTTCTCACATTTAAATAGTGATTGGCGCTACAAAGATTGTAAAAGTGTGAAATCGCGAAAATATTCTTTAATCTCATTTAAATGAATAACGATTCTCTTTGAATTGAAAATATTGCTCGAACTTTATTGATAACATTAGCCTTAGTATTTGCTTGTTTCTTTTCACAGTTTAATTTCCACTGAAATTTTAATTGAAAATTCGCATCCAATCCTGCTTCATTTTGTTATGAGCAACTAAAACTGTTAAGTAATTTTTATGTTCGTTATCTTTTTCAAAATCACTACTTTTTCTTGAAAGATTTCTAGAATTTATTAGAATAAATCACATTTTTGATTTATAATTCAATTTTAATCCTAACAAATCGTAAAATGTATTGTATCAAATATGGTTTCAAAATTTTTTAACAAAAATTTTATTTAAAAAATGGTTGATTCCGAAAAAGTTATGAGGAAAATGTAATTTTGAGGCGAAGGCACTGCTTCAACTCGTTTCTTTGATAGAATCTACACTATCATCTTGCTTCTGCAACTCAAGACTCTGAATCACTTCTTTATAACTTGCAATCGTTTCTTGAGCTATTTTCAATTTTTCTTTCATCTCTTCGATTTCTCGTTTTACTTTATTCTTTGCGTTGTTTAATTTAGCAATTGTTGCATCTCTTCTTGCATTGAAGTCGGTTTCATGAACATAGGAACCGACCATAAGTTTGCGTGAGGCATTAAGCGCTTGAGCCAATAATGGAGAAGGATCGTTGAACACAATTTCATCGTAAAATTCAGAAACGATATTCTTTTTCGTTACGATTTGTTTCGAAACAGGGTCGACTTCGAAAAGCTTTAAAAGATGATAAACTGTGACAGGCCTCTCCTGAGGATCAATGAAGAATATTTTAATCGATATTTCAAACTCTCCCCATCCCGTTTCAGTTACTTCGTACGGCGGTTTGGTCACAACCCGATTTGGATTCGCATAACTTTCGTGCAGTTTAAAATGCACTTTTTTCACGTAAGCAGACATGTCCTCATTGTGGAACGGTTTTACATAAACAGTCCATTGATGAGTGTGTCCGTCTTCAGCACGTTTGTGGCCGAAATAATGCGCCACATTTCCATAAACAATCGGCTTTACAAACGTTACACCCTTCAGTCGGCCCCATCCGTCGACAGCACTGTTCGCGATTATTTTATTCCCGTTCGTATTCGAAGTCATTGTTTTATGAACGAAAACCTTTCGAAAATTTCAATTTAAACAATCAATTTCTCAACGTTTTCGCTCTCTTCGCTCAACCACCTCTCGAACAGCTGATCGTTGCTTGAGACCTCTTCTGTTTTTTTCGCTGCTCGGTGCAATGGCGTCAAACATAAATGCGATACATTGTGTAGTTGTGGAAGCAAGTTTCAAAACTGTTTCGAAATAAATGCGATTACTCGCGAATTGATAAGAAATCGCCGAGTTTTGTGGTAAAAAACAATGAGAACAAAACAGTGACATTAGATAAGTGACAAAAATTTAATTGAGAATATTCGGATTGTGTAAAAGCTGACAATTGAGTTGTGAGTTTATTCGTTCAGCTGCTTTAAAAGTTGATCGCGTTCAGCTTTAAGTAGTTGTTTTGCTTTGACCATTTGATCCAAAGTAAGATCCAAACTGCTCTCTTTTTCAAGCTGTCGGTCGTATACTGAAGAGATCTCTTGCATCTGTTGCTCGATGGTTAGTAAAGAGGCTTTGATTTCGACCAAATCGTTCCTCTGCCGTTGAATGTCTTTTATCTTTGCCTCGAAGTAATCTTTTGCGAGATTACTTTCAATCTCTTCTCTCTTTCTCGACAATTGTTCGACGTAATGTTGGTCGTCGAACAGTTTGCACTGCTTTATCTTCAATTTACTCTCGAGAAAGCAGTTCTTTTCACAAACTTCTGCTCTCATTTTAAGCATCTGCTGACTGAGATTATCTTCGATTTCGACCATTTTCTCAGTTTCACTGATTTGCTTTTTCACTTTCGCGACTTCCATATTTTTCGAGCCAATGTTTCGCGACAAGCAATCGAGAGTCTCGTTCAATTGCTTCTCTTTCGCTTTAACCGCGTTCATTTCGCACTCGATTTGCTTCTCCATACATTCGACATTTGCTGCTTTTATCGTCGCCTTAATTTCATCCACCTTTTCATCTATTTTCGCTGCCATTTTCGGAATTCGTTTCGCCTTTTCTTTTCGACTTTTCGAACGAATTCCGTTCAAAACGCATTCGAATCGAAAATCTCTTCGATTCGTTCGCGCCTTCGATCCGATCGACGGACGCTCGAAAATCGAGTCTTTCGCGTTTCAAAGCTGCCAACTTAAACAAAACATTTTCTCACTTTAATTCGGTTTATTATTTTTGGAAACGACAAAAGACCGTTTCTCAAAAAGTTGGAAAACTTTCGCTTTTTGTAAAGAAAGTTTTTGCAAACGAACGAAACGAGAATGAAGCCAGCGATCGATTCTTCGCTTTTCAAACTTTTTCAAACTTTCGCTACTTTATTAAATCGCTTTAATGAAACATTTTGAATTGCAGCGAAATTACAGTTGAAACATGGAAACACAAAGCAAACACACAAATTACAATTATAAACGGATTGTGATACCTTTCAAAGCTAAACTTGTCGAAAATATTCGTTTGTTGCCGAAAAGTGAACGATATCAACGATTGAAGGATTGTGGTTTCAATGTGTTAAAATTGAACTCAAGCGACGTTTACATTGACCTAGTGACGGATTCGGGTTCGGGCGCTCTTTCGAGCGCACAGTGCGGACACATGCTTATGGCGGACGAAAGCTATGTGCGGCCGGATTCATTTTTCAAACTTGAATCAACTGTGAAACGAATATTTGGCTTTCCTCACATGCATCCTGTGCATCAGGGCAGAGGTGCGCAGCAACTAATTGATTTCTTGCTGGTGAAGCCAAATATGATTATACCGGGAAATTCTCAATATTCGACTGTTGTAGCTGATATCAACCTGAAAGCATCGAAAACAGTCGATTGCACAATTGAATTCAACGAAGATCCAATTTTCAAAGGCAATGTAAGCTTAAATGAGTTGCAAAAAGTATTCGAAATGTATGAAACAAATTCTATACCATTTGTACTCATCACACTCACTTGCAATGAAAATGGAGGAGAGCCTGTTTCTATGCGAAACATCAAATCTGTTTCGCATTTAACAAAAAAATATGGAGTAAAGCTATTTGCCGATTGCGCTCGTTTCGCCGAAAACGCCTATTTCATTAAAAATTACGAGGATGGATTTAAAGAGAAGAGTGTAAGAAACATCATTCTCGAAATGTTCTCATATTTCGATGGGTGCATAATGAGTGGCAGGAAAGACGGCATAGTACCAACAGGTGGATTCATTTGCGTTCGGGACTCTATCCTTTATGAAGCTTTGAAAAAACCTCTTTATATATTTGAGGGTTATTTCTCCAACGGTGGAATGTCATCCGCAATAATGGAAGCTTTGGCACTTGGCATAGAAGAAGTAACCGATGAAATTTATTTGAATCATCGCATTCAACAAATTCATAGATTTGGAAATCTCATGAAAAGTTTTGGGGTGCCACTTATAGAACCATTTGGAGCTCATGGTTTGGTGATTGATGTGAGAAAATTCTTTCCAAATATAGGACCCGAAGAGTATTCTGCCAATCTTTTGTGTGTAGAGGTATATTTAGAAGGTGGAATTCGCCTTCTTCCTCATGAAAAACCTCCAGTTGAAAATGATCGTTTTGAATACTGTCACATAAACATACCTCGCAGAACTTATTCATTTGAACACCTCGAGTATGTTGCTGATGTCATTCGTACCGTTTATTTGAATAAAAGATTGACTCAAAAAGGTTTAAAAAAAGAATCTTCAAATTCTGAACCATTAAAAATTGACTTCAGTTACAATGAATGAAAATTAAAAACAAGTTTTTCTGTTACAAAATAATTCACAAGTAATGAAAATAAAAATTAAATAGAATGTAAGATAAACGAACACCCTTTATCTTTACAGCGTGGTATGTACCCAAAGCGATGAAAAGTTGTTTTACGATGTTTCTTCAACCAAATGTGTATTAATCTTCAAGCTTTTAATTATTAAAAGGTAGGTTTTCACTTTTTTTTAATTAAAAATTCTGTAGCTGCTACAAAAATTTGTAAAGTTTTCTCAAATATTTCGTTTAAATGCTTTAAATGCATTCAATGCTATACTTTAGTATATTTACAGGCAAGGTACATTTCATAATTAATTTTTAATGTTAGAGTGAAAAATGACGATTAATTTTTTGAAGGTTTTGAAAAATTTTTTAAAGTTCTTCTTTTAAGTGGAATTCTTAAATAATCAAATGTTATCCGATAGTGAGAGTCTTAATTGACGAAAGAATTCAAAATAATTGTGTAAATTATGTAACATTAATAATACATATGCTAGCATTTCTTTGGTGTTTAAAAGATGATTGATATAAGCTTTTGTAAACTCATTTTTGCAAGAGTAACAGCTACAATTTCCCGAAATTACAGTAAATTCACGTTTATATTGAACACTTTTCAAATCAAGTGTCTCGTATTTCAAATTAAAGCGATCAATTTTATCGTTGAAAGTCAATGCACGACCATTCTCTGATAAAAACACGGCGTATGATGAATCAAATATATCAATGCCACTCTCAAAGAGAGCGAGCACAGTCTCAGGATCAAACACTCCAAACATTGCTCTTGGCTTAGCCTCAGGAAGCAAATCTAGTACTTCTTTTAGAATAGATTTTACTTCCTCAATTTTAAAGTGAATTTTGTTTTCATTATCAATCGTTTGGAAACCGTCAAATATGAATCCACCAACTTTTCGCGCCGCTGTTTCTTTGGCAGAAAATAGCCGAGAATTGAGATCATAGCCTCCTTCTATGGTACCAAATATGGAATCTGCTGAAAGTGAAGCACAATCATCTAAATAAGAAAGAGTTCTGGTTACTGAATGTCTCAACCGTTTTTTAGAAGTGTCCATTGGAGTATCGCTGTCACAAAGTGGCTGACAAAGCGAAGGTTTGAAAATAGAGATCAAGTCCAGAAAATTTTCTGAGTTGATTTGCCGTCTACCACTAGGAGTCCAAATTGTGACTCCATTTTTGTCGTTAAATCCGGTTTTGCTTTTTTGCAAAGGATCGCAAATGGTCAAAATAAAAGGGCGATCTTTTTTCACGTTAGCAAACTTTGCGAACCCAAAGCCGAATTTTTGTAAACTGTGTTTCATCATAATCACAGTTGGGAGTGGAACCATCAAAGGGCTGTTATCGTCATCGAGAAAACCGCTTAATTCCCTCGTCAAGTGAGGAATCATCCCGTTCACAGTATATTGAAGGCAAAACGGAGTTTTGTAAACGTTCGGCGATTCGCAATTGGCTTTACTTTCATTGGCCGCCTTCACGCGCAACTTTGCAAATCGTCCACATTTCGGTAAACCAGTGCCTTTTTCGATGAAAAACTCCATTTTCCACCAAAATTTAGGCATAAAAAGCAAACATAAAACCGAAAACTTGATTTCTCAAGAAACGCGACTTTTGCTAAACTTTCAATGCACGTGCTTTCGGAGACGCGCAATAGTTGCTAAGCGACCACCATTTTCTGAAAATTTTCGCTCGCTTTGCTTTCGTTTTTCTTAAAAACATTCGAAGCTTTGTTTTGTGTTTCGCTATTTTTTAATCAGTTTTCGATTTTATTTTTTGATTCATTTTTTGATTCGATCGTTTTTAGCAAAATTTGTTCGCTTTTCGCTCTTTAATCGAACGCCTTCTTGAAAGCGAGGGACATTTGTGTGATTTCGGCGTAAAACGACGGCTGTCATTTTCACGGTTGGAAGAAGAGAAAACCAAAAATGGAAAAGAAATCGTTCGGTTTTAGCTTTAAAAAGACGAAAAAACACGAATCAAAAGTGAATTTGAAAACGGCGTTTCACACCGAAGACGATGAGAACGTTGAAAAGCGAGAGTATGTGTCTGCGATCAGCGACAGAGTGATTGAAAGTAACGCTCCGACAATTGAAAGCAAAGAGTTAATCATTCCTCTGATTGTAAACAATAATTGGCGGATTCGAGAAGAAAAAACAAATGAAGACAGAAAGAAAAGATTTAAGTATGAGAATGTTGAAGAAAAGGTGAGAACAGATGCAGTCGAAGCAAGCGAGAAAAGTGAGGAACAAAAATTAGAGGAAAGAGCGAAACGTGAACTATTAAAAGAAGCAGAGATTGAAAATGAATCCAAAGGCAAGCAAATGGTCGACAACTCGAAAGTTATACCGCTATTGCTTCAAAATAAAATTCCCGAAGGCTTCGAAACCGACGACCGCCTCGATGTGTCTCTGCGAGCAGAAGAACCGACTCTAGCCGATTACGATAAGGTTCCTGTCGAAGAGTTCGGCCTCGCAATGCTTCGTGGAATGGGATGGAAACCAGGTTCAGGTGTGGGTAAAAATAATCAAATTGCGAAACCTATTGAAGTCAAAATCAGACCAAAAGGCCTTGGTTTAGGTGCTGAAATTCCTTCTTGGAAGCAGTCGAAAGAAAATGACAAACAGCAAGAAGAAGAACTGATTCTTAAACTAAATGCCTTCGTTCAGATTGAAATTGGTGAATATTCAGGGACATACGGACAAATCGAGGCATTGGACGACGAGCTTTCGCGCGCCACTATTAAACCAGCGATAGCCGGATCCTGCTTCACGGTTCCAACTGCAGCCTTAAGAGTGGTAAGCAAACAAGAATATCTGAAAGACTCAAAAGTGCTGAATAAAGCAAAATTCGATGAATACAAGGAGAGAACGGATAAAAGGAATGCTAACTATCGAGAAGAAAGGCATCACCATTGATATATCTTTAATTTAGGTTTGAGTGTTTTTATCAACAATTCTTCTGACTGTTTTGCTCAGAAAAAAACAAATCAAGCACAAAAAACGAAGATTACAAAGAAAAGTCTTTTTGTGCTATCAATAATATGTTTACGTTCGATAAATCTTTCACTTCACTTTAAACTCGCTTTATTGCAAATAGGGATGTTTATTTTAAGTAAAATAAAGAATGAAACTATAATTTTATGTAAATTTACGATTTCAAGTGTAAAATTACGTAAAATAATGTAAAATAATTTTTACTTAAAATGAAGCACCATCTCGATATCATTTTCATCATAATCTTCCATTGAAGAATTAAAATTTTTAAGTAAAAATTATTTTTTGTTCAGATACATTAAAAAACAAATTTCTTTGGAGAGGCTAAATATAAGAAGTACATTCAAATGTTATACCGACGATTTTAAATTTCTTCTTACAAGAGAACCATTAGAGTGTTGTGAAATCAAAGTGAGTTAAAAAATTTTGTCATAAAATAGATTCAAATGCTATATTATAGAATCCACAGTACTCTTGTACACATATTGATCGTGATGTTTTATTCCCATGCCAACTTTATACGGTGGTGAAAATGTTTTTTAATGTTACATATGATCAACATCATGAATTTTTATCGGATTTGCTTTTTTGATAATACAGATTTTTTCTCATATTTCTTTATTGTTTGCAATTTGCCTAAAACTTTACATATTGTTTGTAAATTGCCTAAAATAAAAGAGTAACTATTTAGAAACTAGATATTTCGACAAGCAATAAACGTGAAGTTCATCAAAAAAGCTTTAAAAAATAAAAAATTTAATTTAAATAAGTGAATTTTTATCAGTAACATTGAAACATTTTTACCACAGACTTGAATGTATAATTCTATATTCGTATGTGACTTGTTTAATTTACTACACTTTGACAAATTTTATTTATTTACAGTAAGTATAAATTTACCCAAAAAGTGTAATTTAGTATACTTTAGTTTTCTTATAAAATCCCTAATTGCAAAGCAAAAGATTGAAAGTTTATTGGACAAGAGTGTATATTCTCCTTCAGTTTTCCTTCATTTTTATGACGAAACTATTGCAAAGCGAATCACGTCTAGTTCGTTGAAACCTTATTTTTGACTACATGCAAAGATATGATAGCGGCGTTCAGTTTTCAAGCAAAATTTTTGTGAAAGCAAAAAAATTTCCCATTAATTTGTTTTTTAATTTTAGATCCTGTTTTTCAAAAAAAAAAACTTAAAATGCCTTTGTGGTACAAACACTCAAAAAATTGTCGTCTCAAATTCTTATTCGCTTTAAGTACTCGTGGAACAAAAAAGCCATTATTTCACATGTGTTATTGACCTTATGTTAAAATAAATCAGCGAAACGATGTTAAGCTTTCTATTACATATTGTAATATAGCCTCGCAATCACGTAAATTTCAAATAATTTCACCTATCAGTTCATTCTCAAAAATTGTCACGTTTGTTAAATCGTATGTGTATGTTCGATTAGTAAAAGGCAAAGGAATAAAATTAACGAGTTTTATATACATACATTATTGTATTGATTACATCAAATTTACGGCTTACTACTCATATTTAACAATTAAAGATAATTATAAAAAGTAAAAATAGTTTTTATATTTCAATTCAAAAAACAATTAAAATAATTAAGAAAAATTAGAACAAAAATTGTATGCAATTAAATAGCAACGAGTAATTGAAAATAATAATAATTAATAGAAACAGGGAGAACATACATAGACAATACTACAATAATGTATATATATATTACAATACAATATGTAATGTATATATTCAATATTTTGTGTCAGCTTTTTATATATTAGTATTTAGTATTAGTAATTATTTATTTAATGTCAGACTACAAGTCTATTTATATTAGTTTTATATATGTAATATATATATGTATATGAATAAAAAAAAATGTTGACACAAATGTGGTAATTGAAGAAACAAGAGTTGTGAAGAATGGAATTAAGCGCCACGAATTCTTAGAGCCAAACTCATATCTTTTGGCATAATCGTCACTCGATGGCCATGAATTGCTAACAAGTTTGAGTTCTCGAACAGATTCACCAAATAAGCCTCTGCGGCTTCTTGGAGCGCTTTCAAAGCATCCGTTCGGTATTTAAGATTCTCCACTTTAATATCTGCGGTTATTTCTCGCACCAAGCGTTGAAATGGTAAAGCGGGTACCAACAGTTTAGTAGTTTTCTGAAAGCGACGAATGTCTCGCAATGCAACGGTGCCTCGTCTGAATCTACGTTTGGTTTTGACGGCTTCTTCTTTTGAAATAGTTGGCTTCTTCCGCTTAGTTTTCGTCTCCAATACCGTACTCAAACGATTATCTCGCATCTGTTTGCGGCGATTGAACCGTGAAGGAGTATGCTTAAAACGAGCCATTGTTTATTGCTCAAAAGGCGAATAGTGATTGCTCAGAAAATGCGAGCGCCGATTGCTCAGAAAAAATACTCGCACTGTGGAGAGAAGTTAGACTTGTCGATTGCAAGCAAACTGAATGATGAGAAATGCTCCAACTTCTGCTTTTATTCCCTCATTTCGGCACGTGATTGAGTACTTGCTTCCGATTGGCCGACTGATGCCACGCCTTTCTCGCTGCGCGTCCTCTCGCGAATCGTTTGTAAACTACTGCGAGAAGTGAAGTGAACCTCAAACAGCAAACCGATGCTTAGTTATTAATTTGAATAATTTGAACGAAACAATTGCAAAATGTTCAAATTTAACGCCAGCGTTTGTCGTCATTCGTTTCGAAAGTTTTCAACCGACGTTTCGTCTTTTCTCACCAATAAAGTGTTTATTGACGGAAAGTGGGTTTCTGCTTTAAATGGGAAAACGTTTCTAGTTTACAATCCGTCGAATGGAGAGATTTTGCACGAAGCTGCCGAATGTACGCACGAAGACGCTTCGATCGCGATTCAAGCAGCAACCGAAGCGTTTAAATCGTGGCGACTTACAACCGCTAAATACAGAAGCGATTTGTTGCGTAAATTATGGAGCAAACAAATGAAAGCACACAAAGCATTGGCTCAATTGATGAGTTTAGAAATGGGAAAACCTTTGAAAGAATCGATGGGTGAAATTGTGTACGATCCTGTCACATTTTAGCCTCTCACAAGCTTTCTTGTAATTGAAAAAGCTTTTTAGTTTTTAATTTCCTCATCACATCAATATTTTCAATCACCTAAAGAATCATTTTAATTGCTGATACCCTATATCAATTAAATTTTTTATTGTTTAGTTATGGCGCCTCCTTTCTTGAGTGGTTTGCTGAAGAAGCGAGACGAATAAATGGAGAAGTACTCCAATCTCCACAGAAAAACAAAATGATGATGTATGTCAAAGAACCGATTGGTCCTGTTGGTATAATCACACCGGTATTGAAGAAAATCAAAGTTTTGGTTTAACAAAATTATTTTCTAGTGGAATTTTCCAAATGCAATGATCACGAGAAAATTGGCTGCTGCTCTCGCTGCTGGATGTACAGTTGTTATACGTCCTGCTGAAGATTCACCTTTTTCAGGGCTTGCACTCGCTAAACTAGCCGATGAAGTTGGCTTTCCTTCTGGTGTCATCAATGTTATTACATCATCACGAAACAATGCTTCAGCTATAGGTACTACACTTTGTCATTCACATGATATTAGAGGCATTTCGTTTACGGGGTCGACTGCAGTTGGTAAACTTCTTTTGAGAGAAAGTGTTTCAACAGTGAAAAGAGTTTCTCTCGAACTTGGAGGAAATGCGCCTTTTATTGTTTTTAATTCGGCTGATGTATCAAAAGCTGTTGATGGTTGTATCGCTTCTAAGTTTAGAAACACTGGCCAAACTTGTGTTTGTGCTAATAGAATTTTCGTACAGTCAAAAATCCATGACGAATTTGTTGAAGCCTTAGTTTCTAAAATGTCTCAAGAATTAATAATAGGGAGTCCTACAGATGAGAGCACGACATTGGGTCCGTTAGTTAATGAAAGAGCTGTTGAAAAAGTTGAGAGACATATAAAAGATGCAACTCAAAAAGGTGCCAAGATAAAAACTGGTGGAAAACACTTAAAAAATTGCTTTTTCGAACCAACTGTTTTGACGGGTGCTCATCAACAAATGCTTTTAGCTTCTGAAGAAACTTTTGGACCCGTGGCAGCGATTTTTAAATTTGATACCGAAGAAGAAGTGATAAAAATGGCAAACGCAGAACGTAATGGTCTCGCAGGCTACTTTTACTCTAACGACATTTCACAAATTTGGAGAGTTGCCCGACATTTAGAAGTCGGTATGATTGGTGTAAATGAAGGTATAATATCAAGCTGTGAAGCTCCATTTGGTGGAGTTAAGGAGTCGGGATTAGGCAGAGAGGGCTCTAAGTTTGGCATTGATGAGTTCATCAATATAAAATACGTTTGCATCGGCAATTTATCGGATTAAAGAACATTCCTCAACGGTCTTCCAGCACTCGAAACGCTCTCAACAGTCTTTCAGAAAACACGAGTGCCGCAAATCACAGACGGTCCCTAAACAGACGGTTTCACATGTGTCAAACTATGTTTTGAAAAGCAAAATCGGCCGAAAAGCGGAAAATGCCTTTCAGTTACAGCGAACACATCAACGATGTCGGCTTCGGTCTATACGTCGCTTTGATGCGTTCGCGAAAACCTCTTTTGATTGTCGAAGATTTGGACTTTATTGAAAATTACTTTCGTTTAACCTCGCGTCAACCGACGAGTGATCTTTACAATTATATCAAATGTAAATTAAAGAGCTTTTCAGTGTGAGTTTTTTTCAATTTTCTTCAGACGAACGCTTCATTGCTCCTCATGTTTCTGTTTAGCTTCACCTCCGGGGTTTTAGCATTTTTCTGTGCCTCCGTATTACGACAGTCAAGTTTAGGAGAGTCTGCCTCTTATTTGACCACTGCTTGTGTGTTCTTCACATTTTTAGACATAGGTTTTCATGTCTCGATAAGGTTTGTTTCGATTACTTGTTTTCTCTTTATTTTACCATTTTCATTTCTATTCGAGACAGTTTCAAAAAATTTTTGCTACACCGCAGCTTCATGTCGCTTTGTAATCATTTGGATTTAAATTTTCAACACTTAAAAGAAATTTTCAACTTAATACAAGAGTTCGATGTGATCGAACAAAGATTATGTTGTATTTTGAGTAAATCGAAGCGTTTACGAAATGATACCTATAAAGAAACGAAAATTATTTTTCATATTTTGCGAAACGCAACACTTAAAGTGCGTCAATTGCCAACCGTTTTCTCCGATATCGACTCCGAGGATAGTTACATATCTTCAATACCTTTCGAAGCATTCGACGATTTAATGAATGAAGAGATAATGCCTTCAATAAATCAGCTAAAAGTGAATTTTTATTTAAAGTCAAATATTTATTCTGCTTGATTTTATAGAGCCTCATTCAATTAGTGAGATTGCAGCAGTCTGAATTAATTCGCCGATTGTTATGTGTGATTAATCCGAATTCAAAAACAGGTTTTCAATCATATTTTAATTCTTTTCAAAATTATCTTTTTCAATCGCAGATTATTCTCGCCTAGTGGTAGATTTAACAACACTGATTAATGAAATAGTGGCCAAAGTAGAAGAACCAGTGTCAAAGCTTCATCTTTTGAACCTATTGGCAAAAACATATTGGTTCAAAAAAGATGAAAAAAAGCCGCAACTGAATATAAATACATCATATAGAGAATTGAATTCGATCGTAAAACAATCCCGCATTTATTTACAATCGGCTTTATTTTAGTGAGTGAAATTTTTTATTTTGTTTCTATCAAAACCTGACCTTATTCTTGAATATCAGTTTAGAAAAATCCGATTCTCTCATTGATTCGAGTAAAGCTACCACTTCTTCTTCGAGTGAAACCCAATCGAAAGGTGCCTTAGAGAATTTGAAAAATGTTTACACTGAAGTGAAAAATTGCGCTGACTTAATTCAGTCAATTCTTAAGAGATATGAAGTTCAACCAGGTATTTAATTGAATATTAATTAACAAAATTTTCAAGCTTTGTTAAATTTTTAGTTAATAAGACTTGGAAAGAAAAAGAACTAAATGAGACCAATAAAAATGATAATGAAATTTCTCAAAAAAAAGTTGTCACAGAAGACTTCTTGCCGATTATTCAAGATCAAGTGTTTGAAAGTCATTTTGCAGATATTGAAGATACAACCATGGAGGATAATCTTCAAGATGATATGGTAGGTCTTTTTTCGTAATTTTTTTAATAAAATAGTTCTCAGTATAATTTAAGCAATAAAAAAGAGATGCCACTTGTTCTTTATGAAGAATTAAAAGCGGCTTTACTTCCAAAAGCCAAGGAAGTGAGAGAAAGAGAGGCAAAAGCACTTGGCATACCTTTGGAACAAGTTCCAATTCAGATCGGTGAAGACGTTGAAAATTCAACTAACAGAGGCGATGAAAAAACTCGGAATTTTACCAATGAAAGTGACCGAAACAAAAACAAAGATATCACATTTTTACCTGAAACCTCAATGCAAGTTAACTTTTCCACAATAATCGCGAAAAATGCTGTTGAAAAAAGTCAGAAGTTTAATGTAGGTAATGAAGAATGTTTTGGTGATGACTCTGATAGTGAACAATAGTTTGAAAGGAAATTAAGCCTCAACATAAGTTACATGAATTTGAATCATTTCACATGTTTATGGATAATAAAGTAGAGCCTGAAGCGAAGAGAGTGAAAGAGAAATGTGTGTTTTCTATTACAAAAGTTCGTCAAACAGCTTGTGGCGAGTTGATTAGCTAATACAGGAGTGTGTACATATTTTGTATTTGATATTTGCATCTAAAGAGGAGAGGCTATCAGGGGATTATCTGCGTTACGAAATATTGTATTGACAAAACAGAGGGGTTCGATGGATAGTGGAAACAATGAGGAGGGAATGTACGTATGCACAGATACAAGCTTTTAAAATCGTGAAGAGCACATACACAAGACAAAGTTACGATCTTGTTTATATAAGACTGATGTTTATATGCTGCTGTGATGATGATTGAAAGTTCTCTCTGCTCTTTCCTAACTTACATAAACAGAAGTGAAAAGACCGAATCTGTTGCGAACATTGCGATCTTCGAACGATGTTACTTCTCTTATCATCTCTTTCTATTGAATGCATGTATTGGCGCATTGTGGCAAATCCATGGGGAGGAAGGATCATATTAAATAGCAGTGTTGTCGACTTGCTCTCAAAAAACGAATCGCTATTGCTTTTGATGTTGATTTTTTATAACGAAATTCTGGTCACAAACCATGTATTTCTTTTACAACTCGAAACACATTGATTTGATGATAACTTTCACTGCTGCAGCGATTCGTTGACTTTTCATTCTTTCGCCGAAGTCATCTCAAAGAGCTTCTCGTGTTTATAGGTCTGCAAAAGTGTAGCGCTTTCAAAGGCTCTCGTTTTGCTGATATTTGCAAAACGCATTATTCGTGAGAGTACCTTTTCTCAATTCACGCACACTTTCAGCTTTTACTCTTGTGCCTCTTCTTTATTTGCTCGCATTGCGATCGAATTCTTCAGCTGTTGTGCCATTTTCCATTTCAATTTGCATCTGTATACCAATTTTGTGTGTATACCATTTTCAACTAGTCTCTTTCGCCGACGATGATGACAACGACGACGACAAGTATACAATTGTTTGTATTCTGCTCTACAAATTGAATGAAAGAAATCAAAGACTAAAAGCACGAGCGTTGATAAAGTAGTCGGTACTGCGTTTGACACTCATAGAGACTCATCCCGATTTTAATCACAACAGGCAGTATTCGGCTTTTCTTCGCGCATTCAAAGCGCAAAACTTCATCGAGAGTAAAATATAAAAAGATCTTTTATATTGAAATGAACCAATTTTTTATGAATATGACGCAGAAACAAATCTCGGTTTTTGTACCAGTCGGCGAATAAACTATGCTTATTGGGTCGACACACCGACGGTTCTCATCCGGGCGCACCGCAATAAATTCAATTTCATACTTTCTTTTAATTCATCACGCTGTGAATTCATTAAAAACGCTTTTACTTTTGTCGAATTCAAACGTTTTTCGTCCTTCTCTTCGGCGATGCCTTCATAGCGATAACCTTTTTGTCGCAATGGCTCATCTCAAAAGTCGTCTTCAGATTTCAGTCGAGTGTGTTGTGTGTTCTGAATCGTCAACTCGCGTTAAATTGGCGCATGAAATGATTTCCGATTTTCAGCACACTTTTGCCGAGCGAAGAATGAAAACGGAAAACGATGCTTGGAGCAAAAAAGAATTGCCTTTCAATTTTTCCGCTTTTATTTTATTCTAAGTTTTTACAAGACTCGACACAATTTATTTCGAAATGTATTATTGTAAAGATGTGTACAACCGTTCGCAAATATTGTACAAGCTTTTCATTTGCTATTATTCATTTAATTGGGTAAAGTGTAAATCAAATCATTTCGAGAAACGAATCGCGAATAGTGAAACAGCAGAAAGATGTAGAGAGAAAATGAAAGAGGATGAAGAGGATGAGGAGGAGGAAGATGACGATCACTCTATCCGTCGTAGCTTTTTTATATCAACAATATTTCATTCCGCGTAATAGAAAAAGGATGGCTCGAAGCAGTGTTTCAGCTTCGCTATCACAATAACAAAGTCGTGGTCGTGGATTCGTGTTCAATCAAATGCATCTCTTTTCCCTTTTTTGCCACAAACTGCAAACCGCAACGCAATGAGTTAGACACGCTCGATATGTGGTATATAGCTTTCAAAATACATATATTATGTATATATAATAGTTTTACAGCGAAGATATCGGCAAAGAATAGCTTGCCTTCGCTATCTTCGGCATCTTCGATTGTTCGCTAAAGTTTTCAAAGAGTTGTGCTCTGCTTTAAATTTTCTGAGAGCGGAAAAGAAAACTTTTCATATTTCCGTCCTCGCATTGTTCCTCCTCTGCTCCTCGTTTTTGTTCACCACTCTTTGAAATAACAGAAGCAATAATAGACTAGACTCATTGTGTTTGAGTAGCGAACGATTATTTTCTGTAATTCATATCACATAAATCGACTCAAAGGGTGAAAGAGTCCGCTTGTCGCATCTAATGACGACGAAAGACCGACACAGTTTGTGAACGGATTCATGGCCAAGGCAGCATTCAACGACGTCGGCTTCTTCGTTGCTTGTCGGAGAAGTTGCTGTTGATGTTGTTGCACCTGATGAGAAGTAAGGAAAGCTTTGTCTCTCATTTCGCTGCTCATTTTGAAATCGTTGATCATTTTTACAGTTTTAAATCTCATTGTTGCACTTTTCTGATGGCTAATTGATGAAAGCGTTGTTGTCTTTAGAGATTCTCGTCCGAGCTCAGCGTCGCTAGAGGTTGTCGCCGCAGCGGTGCTGTTCGCGTCGTGCAGTTTCCTCATATGCTTCTTGAGGTCGAAATTGCGACAAAAACCTTTGCCACAACTTTTGCAAGTGTACGGCTTTTTATCGTTATGCGTATGCATATGAAACGTCAAGTTATAGATTTGATGAAATGCCTTATTGCAAATTGTACATTTATAAGCCTTTTCACCACTATGCGTTAATTTGTGATTCTTGTAATTGCCTTTCTGATGGAAGCCTTTACCGCAAAATTCACAGACCCACGGCTTGTAGCCATTATGAATTCGGACGTGAGTATTGAGCGTTGAACTCCTGTTGAACGCTTTACCGCAAGTTTGGCATTTGTGTGGCTTTTCTGAAGTATGAATGATTTTGTGACGACACAAAGTGGAAGCTTGGCGAAAGCCTTTGCCGCATACTTTGCACACAAAAGGTCTCGCTCCTGTGTGTACAGGCATATGCCGCGTCAGATTGTAGTGAGCATTAAACACTTTGCCGCATTCGGAACAAGTAAACACTTTTTGCTTAACGGCGATATTGCCCGAACTGCCGACCAACAGGTTTGCATTAGTAGCCGGCAAATTTGTCGAAGCCGATGGTGAAACAGATATACCGTTGGGCGTAGCGTTGAAATTGGTCAAATTCGCTTCGCTGGTTGTTAAGCTTTCTTCTCGACTCGCACTCGACGCTTGCTTTTTACTTGCATCGCTTTCAATTGTCGCCACACGAACTGCTTCACTCATATTTCTGCCTTTCGGAGGACAAAACATCGGCTGAGGTTTCAACACCTTAAACAATGAGGGGCATCTTAATGATGATGCTGAGGGCGGAAAAAGATTGTACGGGGAGGGCTGCTTTTCTTCGCTTTCATGCTGAGGGATGCTTTTGCGTAAAAGATTGCTGATTGAGTGCGAATTATACATCATTTGTTGGGGGAGAATAGAAGCCGAAGTGTACGCAACCGGTGGCAGAGGGAACGGCCCATTCAAGTGTCTGAGTATGTTGGTCTCCGAGTTCATCAGGCTATTGCATAGTCGCACCGATTCGCTTTCGTTTGTAGAAAGAGAACTTAAATTGGATGTTGCGATTATGCTTCTGAATGCAGCTTCACACAGCATCGCATTTACGGAAGACATTCCGCTGGGATTTAGAACAGACGTTGGAAATGAATCCATCCGTAAGCAAGTGGCAAATGGCGATTGGCGAGGAGGAGAAGATTCGTATCGAGTATCTGCTATGCTCTCAAAGTCAGCTTGCTTTGTCGCTGTGTCTCTCGAGAAGAAATTGGGCTCCTGATTATCGCCGCACTTCTGCTTTTGCACTTCAGAATGCATTATTTTCTCTATGCTAAACGCCAATTTTTTCTTGTTCTCTGCAGATGCTATCAATTTGAACTCGCTTTCACTAATTTTATCTTCTTTCTTTGCCATGATTAGAAGCTTTGGCATGAGGAAAACTGTAGGCGAGGACGATGACCACTATAGCGGTTCAATAAAGAGGCTTATTATTATAAGCATTTGTAAGTTTGTAAGTGTATGTCACAAGTGTGTTTGCCGTGTTTGCAAGCCTTGTTAAAGCGGCTATTTCGCTTCGAATCAATGGCGAAACATTTGCAAACCAAGAGAAGTAAGTGGCAAGGATTAGAGAGCGATTCGCGAACTCATTGAATTGATAATCTCAATAATCGGCTTGTGCTCAATGTTCGTCGGACGAAAGCGCGCACCGACGTAAAACTCTAAACTTCTTTCTCAATCATAGACTTGTATTTGTGAACAGATTTGCAGCTAATCTCATTTCACTATCCTGCCGAATACAGGGCTCTTATAGCTTTTCGCAACGAAACACCTTTTGTTAGATAATCGCGATTTTACCTGTTGTTTGTAGTGTAATTAGCATAAAGCTTCGAGGCGACGCAAGCATTCGCTATCAATGGCGCTCGGATTATGGAGCAAAACTATTTCGAAGCAAATTTACATAGTCGGACCTATAAAAATTCAGACGCAACAATAGCTTGCAAACTTAAATGAACTGTCAAATTATTATTCTTGATTTGGTGTGTAACAAAAGCACAAAAGTAGTGATGGAAGTATGGTGATGCAAAGAGCGAGCGAGAGCGAGAGAGAGAAAGACTGAGGCTTGAATACATCCGATGCGGCGTGCGGAGTGCTTTTTCCATTGCCGAGCGGCCGAATGGCTCATCGGGCGGTCTTTTGTCACTGCCTGTGAGTACACACCTGCATCTACCTAATGTTTTGCCCATTCTCTGCATTCATCAATGCAAGCAATGCTCGCTCAGTTTAGTTTTCTAGCATTTTGCAGCTATTTTTTCACCGCAAATTCAAAGATTCAAAAATGAAATCAAACTTTTTACACAAATGACTGTTCTCACTGCTCGTATCGAAGCAACTACACAACTGCGAAGCGCACCGATTCTTTCTGAATCTATATGCTCAATGGTGAGCTCGTGCTCGCGCTTTCGCATTCAACGCACCCATTACAACGAAGAGCCTATCGCTTCTGATATCTGACACTTTTGCCTTCCGCTTTATCCGATTATCTTTTCGTCGCTGAAAACTGTGCGCTCTCATCTCTATTAAAAAACATTTCGATTTTAATTGAGTTCGCGCGTCGAACGCTTTGCTCTCTAAGCTGCATTATTCACTGATCACCACACCAAATTAAGTTCAATCATCAAAATTTGAAAGCCTCGATCTTTCGCGCGCAAAATGTTTTTATTTTAATTAATCATAAGTAAGGTTTAAAACATAAATCAAGCAGCAGAGTCAAGCAACGATATTTCGTTAGGACCATATCTTTCTCTTATTTTCAGATAAATTTTCACGAGTGAGCCAAAACCGATCTCTATTCGTGTAAAAATTACTAACACACATCGCTTCTGCTGCACTACAGAACCCTCTTAGCTTGAAGCGTCGTTTCGATTCATTATATACATTTAACGCACTTGAACACTAGAATCGAACGGTCTTTCATAAATTCAGTTTCAACCATTGTGAGCACACTAACATACGGTTAGCGAACGATGTAAGCTCGAAAATCAAAAGAAAAGCACTCGGGGCTGATTTCAAATCTATAGGAATCGAATTTAAGCATTCTATTTGTAAACAAAGTCGCCAAAATCAACTTAATGAACTCAAAAAACTTAAATTTTTGCGCTGTTTACATTTTGTTTGAGTAAAAGCTTTAAATAAAGCTTCTTTTGAGTTGATGTCTAAAAAATTTTGATCTAATGAACCAATTGAATAGCATAGAAAAGATTGAATATTTTATTAAAACACATAACTTGAGAATATTTTTTTTAGTAATACCTGTCCAAACTGGACTTGCACAAATATTTATTGTTTATTTGAACGCGCTGTAGGAAATGAAATTTAAAAATTTTTATAAAGTTTAATAGGACCATGTCTTTTCTTCATTCAGTAAATATTCATTTCAAATAAGATTCTAAATAAAAAGTTATGTTGCTTTGAATAAGAACTACTTCATTATGATTTTGTCCAAAATTGCCATCTTAGGATTTAAAAATTCACTGCTCTCATATTTATTAATTCTAATATTATTTTATTTGTGATTTTGAAACTTCATTATATGCTCAATATTTAATATATTGAAATTTATGAAAAATTCTTAAAACTTTTCTGTTATATATTTTTTAACAAATACCTTAAAATTTCAAAATATTTGGCATTTCTGCTTGTCCACGTGCGCATTTCGAATAGATTTTTTCGTTATTTAAAAATCGTAAGTGTACAATACCTAAATATTCAATATAATTAAGAATGGTTCAAAACTTAATTAAAAATTAGTAATTTTGTTTTATACTTTATTAATGCAGTAAGAAATTGGCTCAAAAATGGCAGTAAATTTCAATCAATAA